>JAXQQM020058321.1:0-108259 GCA_034641835.2 Pinus albicaulis | reverse complement strand
ATTAGAAAAGGCGCAAGTAAAATCTAGAAGCTTAGTTAAAGTCATTTTTGGAAGCTTCTAGAAACATTCTTGCGATGGAAAGTCCGCTCCTTTCATGTTCATGCATCCCATCCAATAAGGAGCTAACCCCTTGATGTAAGGAACTAATCCTTTGAAGGAGGATTCTATCCCTTCTTGTATGGAGCTGTAACCTCCTCTTCTCTACTATAAAAAGAGGCATAGGGCAGCCTCAAGGGGTTACAATTGATGAGTTGAAGTTTTAGTATTTTTGGAGGCGAAGTGTTGTTGAAACTTAGACCCTTTTAGCTGAGATTTCATGTGGGAAGGATTACATACCTATATGTATCTCGGTTGGAAGAGTGCAAGGTTGATCTGAGTAAAGGAAATGCCTGTTTCGGACCCCAGAAAGACCTGTACAACATCAAGGCGAACACGGTTGTAAGGCTCTTCTTTATTTAAGTTAATACAAATAAATTTGTTTTTCTCAATAAGCTGTCAATTGATTGGTTTATTTGATGGATTCCTTGATCACCATAATGGATATGATTTATGAATATATGCTATGCAGGTGCTATTTGATGTTTGTTTGTTTTTTATTGTATATATTCAAAGATAACTCTTTCGGGCGACTAAAGTACTACTACTACAAACAAGCATTGGATTAAAGGTAAGATCGTTAAACCTTTATAGAATTTAATTATGAATTGCAATATATCTAGAGAAAGATATTTTGTTTTTCCATTTGTTGCTAGTTGTTCGTAGGACACTTGGGAGATCTGTCTTGTCCGCAAGAACGACTTATCTGTCCAACAATAGCCAGAAAGCACCAACTAGGTAACATCATTTCCATCAACTTTACAATATCACTAGAAGACTCTAAAGTTTCTTGCATAAAGAAAACATACAACTTACTCAACAAGACCAACTACTTCAATACTAGATGCTTAAAGGAGCTAACCATCCCCCTATAATTTAATGAAAGAAACTTCATTTAGGACCATATATAGGGGTGTTTCTCTCTCTAAGAATCCCTTCCAAAGAAATTTGTTTACCAACAACAATATCTTGCTTGGTCTGTATTTTTGCTTTAGAAACATTGGATTGGTCCCCGCGAGGGAATTTGGACAACTTAGATGGAGGCAGAGGAACCAAAACCCCCATGGAATCCCGAGGACCTAAATACCTATATATGGACCTAAAATTGTAACGGGGTCCACCTTCCAACTTAGAGGATGAATCAAAAGATAACACAATGGAAGGAGAAGGGGTTGATAAATAGGCAAGTTCCGAAAAAATCAGATAAGGGAGAGGTCACAAATTCCTTCCATGACCCACATAGACATGCAAAGCATAAACCATAGAGCATACAAAATAAAGTAATTCAAGGATAAATGGGGAGAAGAAGAGGAAATACCTAAAGTTGAGGATGCCCCTATGCCAGATATCCCAACAAGATACATTGGCGCAGCCCTCGGGCCAAACTGCACCCGAGATTTGTTAACCGGGAGACCCACAATAGGAGGCACTTAAGATCTACCTTTTTAAAAAACTTCTAATGGATATCCAACCCCCAAATTATCTTTTGAAAAACTTCTACCCTTATTATCTTGAAATGATGACGACTTCGTTAATTTACCCTCGAAAAACCTAGGACAATCTTTTAAAACATGCCCCACCTGACGACATCTTCTACATCTAAACGAAACCCCTTCATGGTCCAAAATATGAGTGTGAGAAAATTCACGATACTGAATATTTATGTTGGTCACCAATCATTCCCAGGTTTCAATATTATCCAAGATCCTTGCAAAATCCATCTTTCCCGACTCCTTAAAAGATATGTCATAATATAAAAACATCCCTAGCTCATTTCCTATAAAGCGAAATACATCCTTTGCCAATAATTGCATTGAAAATCCAAGCATACGTACCCACACCATCCCTACACCAAGCTGCTCTTGATTAGGATCAAACAACATAGACCACTTTTTAAATGGAATGGGTGTTTCTTCAATGTTTAGTATCTTGAAAGAAGCTAAGTTGCTTCATACTCCTTATTGAATCTGAGGGAAAACTGCCATCTTGTTAATGTTCTCACAATCAGAAGAGAAGACATTAACTTCCCCCATTCATCCTTTACCCATGCTTTCCAACTAGTTTTTGAGTAATGTCGACCCCTTACTTTCCTACTAAAACTATGCCCATTGTTTCCAAAATTTCATCTAAATGAAGACCAACTCATAGAGTCAAATTTTTTACCACATCTCTTACCTTTGTGCTTTTAAATTTCTTGTTAGATTATTTAGGGTCCTCTGTGCTCGACTTATTTCTCATATCAAGACCAAAGGGACAGACCCCTTGATAAGCCCCACCTTCAGGATCCTCCCCTATAACAACAGCCTCAAGACTTCTCGAAGCTCCTCCTCCTTAATAAGATAAATCCCCCACCAAAAAAGTTGAGGGGTTGTTTGATACTGAAAGCCCAAAAAATTCCCCAAAAGAAACTAACAAATTGGCTACAGCACTAGTGACATGACCATCTGTGGGGAAAGGACGTCCAAAATCATCACAAACTTGTGACACCCCGTTGAAGTCTAATACCCTAACCCTAGCAACTCTTCAGAGAAAACATGATAATTTTCCAAACTAATTGATTCCACCAAAGAAACTTTGAGTGCTGAGACAATCAAAGGATCAGTGTCCACCCTCTAGGGCTTCTCCACCTGCTGAAAAGCTATGAATTTCCATTCTTAAACATCTTCATTCAGGTCGCTTGCAAACCCTATTAGGGGAAAAGCACCAATATGAAATCGAGAAGTAAAATAAAAAAGGGTTTGGTAATCTAAATGAATATCCTTCAAAATCAAAAGAGATGAAAAGATCTCACCTTCCATGAGCCCATATGTCACCCCCTCCTCCCTCGTGACATTCAGGGAGCGAGAGGTTACCTTCTCTGCAATTTCCCATAGTTGATGTGGAGGAGACTTCCATAGGAAGTTAGATTCAAAAGGGCCTAACGAATAGTCGACAATATTTTCTATGTTGCAAAAACTCATTAGAAAACCTTGACTATTGGCCTTTCCCCAAGACCAAAAAATGAAAACACCAAAAAACCCCATCTGCACCTTCCACGAGACCACCACTTCATGACTACAACCCAACAACTAGGGAACTGCCGAAGGAAAGAAAGCTCGTTGTCATCTATGCACCTCAAAAAGTGACCGGCCAAGCTCCACACAAAAATCGGAAACCCCATTCACTTGACTATTCTAGCAAGATGAGAAAAATATAATGACTGCAACCGCATCAATTTTTTTTTCTTCTGAGACCTGCGATTGCTGAAGACACATGCACACAAAGCTTAGATCTATATCTCCACTATTTAATTTCGACCAAAAAAATTGTTGGCCTCAATCTTACTAGATTTATTGCCCAGTAGGGGCATTGCCCAAATACAAAATAAACTACCAAAGATACAATGATCTACCTACACTACTCAGTCAACATAAGAAAAATATATGCCCTATAACTCTACAAATGTTTGTAACAAGACTCCATCATTCAGGTACTCAAACGTTGCACTAAAAGAAACATATACATTATATTTTAAATCAAAAATAACACATTAGTGTTAGGGAAACTCGAAATTCAATAGACAAAAACTATATAAATAAAAATTATATGTTTGGAAAACTAATTCATTTTCCAACATTTCATCTTTTTACATGAATATTATTTTTTCTTTTCAAATTTGCATTGCCAATAACTAGTCATGAAAGGTCATCATCAAGTGACACCCACTCTATAACGAATTTGATTACAAATAAATGTAAATTACAAAAAATGATTGATACATTAGAACCAAATAATTTTTTTTGGTAGGCGGGGACTAAATTTTTTTAAATATTTAAAACATTAAAAAACATAATTAAAAAATAATTATATTAATTCAATATTATTATTATTATTATTATTTATAAATATCAAACAAATTCCTATCAACCTATATTAATTAGGTGATTGCTATTTTAAAAGAGTTCTCTCATCAATGATATTTGTTCATCTCAGCGCATAAACATAAAAAAATATTTAAGGGTTTATAGGGTTTGAATACATATTTAATGTTCTTCTTAGCTAAAATATTGGAAATGATATCATCTGATAACATTCACAATTATATTAATGCTTCTGATGCTGACCACTTTGAAATCTCAAATCGAGAAGCTTGGAAATACTCTCAGTTTTCTACCCTTGATTATGCCCCCATTTTTATTTTTCCTTCTTGCTCATATAATCCCCTTGCTCTAATTCAAATCCATATAGCCTATCAAAATAATGTTTCTCCTTGAATTTTTCCTTAGCCACCCCGTCATAGTTTCCCTTTTCTTCCATGTGTGCTTAGTCCTCATTCATCATTGACTGTAGCTCTTCCCCAAATAAAAAACCAGGCCAGTCGACTCATCTCTCTAACCTTATACCTTTCCCTCCATGTGTATGCTATTCACTACAAACCGTGGATGATTATCCCCCTCTAGCTGCATGCTACACCACTCACTATAGAAATTCTCTCATTCCTTCATCATCTGTATTGGCATGTTCTTCTCCCTCTTCCAACCCTAGTAACTTGTTTACAACATGTGTGTAATTGAATTTTACCTTGACCCCTAACGCTCACTTGAATTCACAACAACCTCATTACTCAGCTAGCGTAAATGAAAAATCGGCTAACTCCTCTTCTTTGATTTCTTGCATCACTCCAAAAGAGGCCCCACAAACCCCTGACTCTTATTCTCATTCTTGTGATGAAAGGCCCTCTTTGGTCTCTAACCATAATTTGTACCCTATTATTAATCCCCCCCCCCCCCCCTCGCAAATAATACCTCTTCCTATCATTTTTCTATTAGCATATCTTCCTCTCTAGACTCTTCTAATTTCCCTACATTTCCTGGAAATTTTATTCAAAATAATAATAATAATTATTATTATTATTATTATTATTTCTTTATTTCTTTGTTATTAGTTTTCAACCCTCCTCTCAGGATATATATTTCTTCAATTGTTCATTCTCTTCTAATTTCCCTACCTCTCCTATTTATTTTATTCAATATAATAATAATAATAATTTTTTCCCTATTATTAGATTTCATCCGTCCTCACAAGATTTATATTTCTCTAATTATTCCTAATCTTAAAATTCTTTTAACTTCACTTCTTCCCTTAGAGATTCTAGTCAAGCTGGAAATAATAATGACTATTAATAATAAAGTTGTAAATAATAATAATAATAATAATAATAATGATAAGGAATATGAAGTCGCCAATAATAATAATAATAATACTAATAATGATAACACCAACAAAAACAATGGAGTAGCCTTTTCTTCATCATCCTTTTTACGACCCTCTTTCGTGTTCAACCTCGCTGCCCTTGATATAGATTCCCCCACCCTAAATCTCCTTGAGAATGGGTTTAACTTTGCATTAGCCCCTATCTAGATCCCTATTGAAGAGATTATATGCTTGATTGAGTTGATCTCTCAATGCCTCCCCTCCCATATAGGTGAAGAAATTTGTCAAGATTGTGGTCAAATTATTTGTCGTGTTAATCCCTCTAAACCCAATCTATCAAAAGAATAATTCCTAGCAGTAAAAATGCTTAATAATAATTCTAACATTAGACTTATCCACAAAGCTGACAAATACAACACTTATGTCATTATGAACTTGTGGATTATGATTCTAAAATTCTTGATCTTCTCCCTTCTTCCTCTTATAAGATTCTTCCCAAAAACCCTATAAACTCCATTACCCATTTTTAACTCAAGCCATAAATTCTTCCTCTATTGGTGTTGCCACTCAGTAGTGCCTTATCCATCACACCCCTCAAACCCCCAAAATTTACGGTCAACCTAAAATTCACAAGCCTAAAATTCCCCTCAAACCAATTGTTAGTGCCATAGGGGCCCCCACCCATGCCTTTGGTAGGAATTTTTCCAAAAAACTCAAACAATTTATGGGGTCCTCCTCCTCTTTACCAAAAATTCAGTTGACTTCATTCAAAAAAACTAAGAACCTCCAAATTAGTAACAATGACGTCTTAGTTAGTTTTGAATTTGTTTCTTTCTTCACTAAAATTCATGTTCATGAATCAATTAATCTTATCTCTAATATTGTAGACTCGCAAACCCTTAATACCATTTTGGTTTTCCTCTCTTCCACTTTCCTTTCTTTCAAAGGCACCATTTATGAGCAAACTGAAGGCATGAATATGGGTTCTTCCTTATCTCATGTTGTAGCTAACACTTACATGGATCACTTTAAAACCCAAGCCCTCAACTCTTGGCATCAAAAGCTAAAGTGTTGGTATACGATTTTCGATGACACTTTTGTTTTCTGGAAACATGGCCTTCAAGCTCTCAATGCCTTTCTTTCCCATATAAATAATATCTCTCCTCACATACAATTCACCATGGAAATTGAATTTAATAATTCCCTACCATTCATTGATGTTCCCTCCTCCCTAATGACTCTCTAACCCATCAATTCTATAGAAAAAAGACCCACACCAACTATTATCTTCATGCCTAGTCCCATCACCACCCTTCCCAAAAATCAAATGTCTTAAAAACTCTCATTTCATGTGCCCTAAGAATATTTTCCCCTTAATTCCTTTCTAAAGAAAAGGCTCGTCTAATCCAAGAATTTAAATCTAATGGTTACTCCTCTTCTCAAATTAATAAAGCATTGGGACCTGTTGAGAAGTCTAAGATTGACCATCCTAATACATCCCTTCTTGTTGGTATGGTCTCTCTTTGTTATATAAAAGAAATTTTATATATCGTTTCTAATATTTTAGCCAAAAGAAATATAAAAATTGTCTTCAAACCTTACAAAAATGTTAAGAAAATATTTCAGTCAGCTAAGGACACATTTTATCCTTAGTTATGTTTGGGGGTCTACCAAGTTCCCTCTTCTTGTGGAAATTCTTACATGGGTCAGACCGGTGTATCATTCAAAACCCTTCTTAAATAGCACATTTCCAATACTAACCACCATCGTTTGTCAAATTTGTCTTAGTTGAACACTCTTATAAATATAAGGATTTCATTTGTTTTGATCAAGAAAAAATATTAGCTTTTATTCGTTTATGTAACTCTAGGATCATCTGAGAAGCTCTTGAAATCGAGAAGCATCCTTATAACTTCAACAAATAAGATGGATACAGACCAAGCCAAGCTTTGCATCCTATCATCCATCATCTCACTCATAAAATTTGATTCCCTCTTCTTGATTCCATGCCCTTCCTCATCTTATTTCTCTCTCCTCATCCTCTTTCTCTTATGTTATTAATCCTTTACACTTTATAGTAGTTCATTTTTTCCCAATGAAATACTATAGGGTGTGTTGTACTTGTTTCCCGTAGGCAGTCCTTGGTTGCAAATACTACGCTAGGAAACCAACTCAACCAACTTTAGGTTCAAGCTAGCCCTTGAACCAGAGGGGTTTCCCTCAATAATTACGAGGCCTTGTTTAACTTTGTTCACTGTCACCGAGCAACAGCCTTTTCAGCACAATGGCCAGATTTATGGTCTTAATTGGTGGTGGTTGGCGATCAATGCACAATTCCTATTCATGAATAAATCCCTCCTTTTCAGATTCCTTTCTCAAAGTGTCAGCTTCTAGCCTGACAAAAGAAAATAGATTTTAAATAATTTGAAATAAGAATGTATGGTGGTTCCTGATAATTAAGGATTCAAACAGAATACTTAATAAATCAGGCAGAATTGGATGCATGTAGAAAGCTTCTACAACCAAACAAAGCACATCCAGGAGAATATAGAAGTGGCAAACAATAACTATTTTAAAGAGGAGCTAACTCAAACAAAAGTCCAATATACTAATCTCTTTAAACAATTATAAATTTTTAGGGGATTCCAAAGAGATTGAAACTCAATATTTTCTGACCCAACTCTTCTATGTAACTCTGAACATGTGTAGTAATAGAATATGAAAATATTGGAAAAACATACGAGAAACACAAATTCTCTTAAAGCCAGAGCTGAAATACTTCAATTAGAATTTATGGAAAAATGTTTTACAAAGCTGAAAGGTCTTGGCCTCAAAAGCCCACACCTTCTTATTACAATTCATCAAATATATAGAAATAAAAAAAACTAAACTGTTACAAACTTTCATGATTAAAATCCTGAATAATATACTAAAAATAAACAATATTTCGTAATTATTTGTAGGTAATCTGGGACTGTTACAAGTATTTTGCCTTAAAATCTGGAGTTGGTTCACCATTGCTAATATTTTACCTTTGTTTGTTGAACTGCTTGAGTCAAATTCCTTGAATTGAATTTGGAATGTTCCACCACTTGTCTCCTTTTTCAAAAGATAATTTCACCCCTTTCCTTAGTAACAATGAACATTCATAACATGTTTATATTTTACTTTAACACATTTAATAAAGATGTTGGAGTATGTCCGTTGATGATTAGAATTAATGGACTGATATTTCAACCTGTAGAAAAGGATATTTGTTACCCTTACCAGAATGAACTTTGAGTATATTTTGTCATAGTAAAACCACCGACTGGTAGACATGGCACCTTTGTCTGAAACACTTCTGTACCTGTATTACCAATTATCTGACCTATATTATTCTGTTGTTTCCTTTGACTTTAATCCCCGTGACAATTAGCATTATGGATTTACATCTTAGCTAGTTGTAACACATCTTCTTACCTTGGAATTTTATTACTGTTGAAACTGAATGACCTTCATTAATAAAGGACCATAATGATTCTCCTTTATAAAATATGCATATCCTTTCTTTTATATTTTCTCCTTCTCAACAGTTTTTCTCACTCTTTTTGCAATATCAATTGTTGCTTGTAAATTTCAGAGTATCTGGTTAATTTATACAAAATAATGATAAATTTGCAAGAGATAAAACTTGCGTCTCTAAAGCTAAAATGGCTCTTTTCTCATATACCTTACCAACAACCATTGTCACTTCTAACCTTTAAAAATTTAAATAAGAAATGCTTGAAAACTGCATAGCTGGGAATTTGTTTGTTTGCACTAGATATGCAAACATTAGAACACAAATAACTCATCTCTAATTGCTGTAATTATTTGTGGGCAATAAACATAAGCGCTGCTCCAAGACTTCTTTGATTCAAACCTTTTTTTATCAAAAAAATTCACATGAGCTGAAAAGTTACCTTTTTCTGCTGAAGGGGATTGAGCTCCTTCAAATTCTAAAGAATGAGTTGACCCATTCTCGCAATCTTTGTGTACCCTTCAGAGAAACTTCAAAATATCCCTAATCGTTCAAAATATGGGAAAATTTCTCACAATGCACCTAATTAACATGATTCTGCACAAAACCCACGTTCCAGAATTTCGATATTTGACTTCAACTGCCTAGAAATGGAGCCCAAAATTCATGTCTGTGAATGCCCATGAATTTTGATTTATTATTTCATAAGTCGAACTGGCTGAGAAAAAATAACTCTTGTCTTTCTCCTTGAACTTATCAGTAAATCCCTTAACAACAACGCTGCATTCTATGAAATTATCATAATCAATTCCCTTGGATTGGCTTGTTTTGTCATATTTTGAAACCAGAATTTGTAAAATTGTTGGTGATACCAAATATCCCAAACTGAGAAGCGCATATGGAAATTCCATCGATTCAATATTCCCATTATGACCTTAGTCAAACCTCTCAAATATTCCCTGCCACGCTTAGAGACTATGTCACAATGATATAATACGTACGACCCTGTTTTCATGGAATTAGTTTTGGTGAACTAGAACATGAGGAGATGAACATTCTAGATGATGAATGATTGGTTGGCTGAAGACAAAACCTTCTGCAACTCTTTGTTATCTATGAATCTGCTCCCATTTTTATCACACATCTACACCAACACTAACAGCCACATACAAACCCATCCCTGAAACCACCAATGTATTTTAGAGGGGGTCTGCAATGGTAAGTGGTTTTGTTGCTAGGGGTTGTGATCTACTTCAGATGCTGCCACGTACTCGCAAGCTATTTTTGGCAAAACAAGATTTCAGACCCCCCCAGCTGTTAGAGCTCAAATAATCCTTGGGGGTCCAAAATGTTTAACAACTCTCGCATCAAATGCGGGGGAAATCGGATGAATGACAATAGCACGGGAGTTAACGAAAGGAATAAAAAGGTTTGAAAATTTCGGAGTGGGTCCCTCCTTTAATTGCTGAGCTTTTGAATTTTTAGTTGCAAATGATAATATTTCTTAAAATTTAATAAAAAAATATATGTTAAGTGTTTTTAGCCAAAAGGAAAGAAGACAATTTCTCACTGAAAAAGTGAAAATTTTCAGCGTAACAAAATATGTTACAACATCAACTCCAATTGGGGACTGCTTCCTCCTGTGGGATGCAGAGATCAAGTAGACCAGTTGCCTTTTAGTGTTGGGCATGGAGTCATACCATAAACCTGTGACCTGAAGCTGCAATCTGCAATAATCAAACTGATACTCCCAACTGGAACACGGTAATACTTATTTGTAACTTTCAACTTAAAATATGACCATTGTAACTAGTTTGCTGGATAAATCCTCTATCCATTGTTAACTAGTCGCAGCATAAAGAATATAAAGAAGAAATAAAAATCCACAACTTTAAACACTACGCTTGAAAACAATTTCTCACTCACTACCTAACAACTTGATTAAAATGAAATAATCCTCATGTTGCAAATTGTTAGACATGGAGTCATACTAAAAATTGTCAAGCATTTGTATGCCTCAAATTAAAAAATATAACCAATCATCATGGATCAATCATGTCATTTGAATAGCCTGCTAGTGCACACTATAACCTACAACTATGAAATGTGATCATATACCTGCACTAATCGGATACTCTTTCATACTGAAATTTGAAAACTAAAAAATTCTAAAGACTGAAAATATAAGCTGATCTATCGTATACTCTTCAAATCACACCATTCATTAAACAATAAACACATTGATCTACTACATATTGAAACTCTGAATATCTATTCAATCCACACCCCACTTATCTAACTGAACTGGAAACGTTGCACTGTTAGGTGTAATATGTTTTCCAATGTAATCAAGTGCAGAGTGGATCTATTGACAAATCGCGTTGCCAACAGCTGAAAATCGGAAGAATATATACAATATGAACATAAAATGTCATGGAAAACTTATACTGACTAGTGTACTTTAAAAGTTGCTTCCTCTGTAGACATGTTATATTTCTGACCATGGCTAAGAGGAGAAAACATATACTGTTGATTTCAAGTATCAACGAAACTTGCATAGCAGTAAAGGCAGCTGAAATTTCAAAATAGTGGGATCGGTTTCCCAGTGGAATTGCCATCCAACAAAGTGGAGTCGCCAGGTGAAAATAATGCAACCAACAGTAGTGCCTATTCCTTGTTCACCAGCAAGAAATAGATCAAAACTTTATCGTACTCCGGGGAAAAATATCTTTGTTACTTTGCTCCTCGGCAACAATGCCAAATGTTGTACCTATTTCCCGTAGGCAGCCCTTGGCTGCAAAAAATACACCAGGAAACCAACTCAACCAGCTTTAGGTTCAAGCTTGCCCTTGAACCATATGGGGCTCCCTCAATAATTACGAGGCCTTGTTTAACGCTTTTCACTGTCACCAAACAACAGCCTTTGAAGCACAATGGCTAGATTTATGGTTTTAATTGTTGGTGGTTGGCGATCAATGCACAATTCCTATTCATGAATACGTCCCTCCTCTGCAGAGTCCTTTCTCAAAGTGTCAACTTCTAACCTGACAGAAGAACTTAGCTTTTAAATAATTTTAAGAATGTATGGCAGTTCCTGATAATTAAGGATTCAACAAGAATAATTAATAAATTAGGAAAAATTGGATGCCTGTAGAAAGCTTCTACAACCAAACAAATCAAATCTAGGAGAAGATAGAAGTGGCAAACAATAACCAGTTCAAAGAGGATCTAACTCAATCAAAATTCCGATACACTAATCTCTTTAAACAATTATAAATTTGCAGGGGATTCCATAGAGATTGAAACTCAATCTATTTTGACCCAGCTCTTCTATGTAACTCTGAACATGTGTCGAAAAAGAATATGAAAATATTGGAAAAATATACGAGAAACACACATTTTGTCAAAGCCAGAGCTAAAATACTTCAATTAGAATTTCTGGAAAAACGTTTTACAAAGCTGAAAGGTCTTGGCCTCAAAAGCCCACACCTTCTTATTAGAATTCATCAAATATATAGAAATACAAACAGCTAAACTGTTGCAAACTTTCATGATTAAAATCCTGAATAGTATATTAAAAATAAATAATATTTTCTAATTAGTTATAGGCAATATGGGACTCTTGCAAGTATTTTGCCTTAAAATCTGGAGTTGGTTCACCATTGCTAATATTCTGCCTTTTTTTGTAGAACTGCTTGAGTCAAATTCCTTGAATTGAATTTGGAATGTTCCGCCACTTGTCTCATTTTTCCAAAGATAAGTTCACCCCTTTCCTTAGAATGAATGAACATTCATAACACGTTTATATTTTACTTTAACACATTTAATAAAGATGTTGGAGTATTTCCATTGATCATTAGAATTAAGGGACTAATATTTCAACTTGTAGAAAAGGAGATTTGTTACCCTGTACCAGAATGAACTTTGAGTATATTTTGTCATAGTAAAACCACCAACTGGTTGACATGGAAGCTTTGTCTGAAACACTTTTGTACCTGTAGTACAAATTATCTGACCTATAATCTTCTGCTATTTACTTTGACTTTAATCCCTGTGACAATTAGCATTATGGATTTACATCTTAGCTAGTTATAACACATCTTCTTACCTTGAAATTTTACTACTGTTGAAACTGAATGACCTTCATTAATAAATGACCATAATGATTCTTCTTTATAAAAGATGCAGATCCTTTCTTTTATATTTTCTCCTTCTCAACAGTTTCTCTCACTCTTTTTGCAATATCAATTGTTGCTTGTAAATTTCGGAGTATCTGGTTAATTTATACAAAATACTGATAAATTTGTGAGAGGTCAAACTTGTGTCTCTAGAGATAAAATGGCTCTTTTCTCATATACCTTACCAACAGCCATTTCCACTTCTAACCTTTAAAAATTTAAATAATAAATGCTCGAAAACTGCATAGCTGTGAATTTGTTTGTTTTCACTAGATATGCAACCATTGGAACACAGATAACTCAGCTCTAATTGCTGTAATTATTTGTGGGCAATAAACATGAGCGTTTCTCCAGGACTTCTTTGATTCAAACCTGTTTTTATCAGAATTCTTTTCACATGAGCTGAAAACTTTCCTTTTTCTACTGAAGAGGATTGAGCTCCTTCAAATTCTAAAGAATGAGTTAACCCATTCCCGCAATCTATGTGTGTACCCTTCAAATAACTTTCAAAATATCCCTAACTGTTTACAATCTGGGAAAATTTCTCACAATGCACCTAATTAACATGATTTTGCACAAAACCCACGTTTCGGATTTTTGAGATTTGACTTGAAATGCCCAGAAATGGAGCCCGAAATTCTTGTCTGTGAATGACCATGAATTTTGATTTACTGTTTCATAGGTCGAACTGGTTGAGAAAACATAACTCTTGTCTTTCTCCTTGAACTTATCAGTAAGTCCCTTAACAACAACGTTGCATTATATGAGATTATCATAATAAATTCCCCTGGATTGGCCTGTTTTGTCATATTTTGAAACCATAATTTGTAAAATTGTTGGTGATACCGAATATCCCAAACTGAGAAGCGCATCTGGAAATTCCATAGATTGAATCTTCCCACTACGATCTCAGTCAAACCTCTCAAATATTGCCCGCCGCGCTTGGAGACTATATCACAATGATATAAATACCTGCGACCCTATTTTCATGGAATTATTTCTGGTGAACTAGAATATGAGGAGATGAACATTCCAGATGTTGAATGATTGGTTGGTCGAAGAGAAAACCTTTGCAACTCTTTGTTATCTATGAATTTTCTCCCATATTGATCACACATCTACACCGACGCTGATAGCCACAGACAAACTCGTCCCTTAAAACCACCAATGGATTTCAGAGGGGGTATGCAATGGTAAGTGGTTTTGATGCTGGGGGTTGCAAACTACTTTAGATGTTGGCACATACTCGCAATCTGTTTTTGGAAAAAAAAAGATTTCGGACCCCCTCCAACTATTAGAGCTCGAATAATCCTTGGGGGACTAAAATTTTTAACAACCATCGAATCAAATGCGGGGTAAATTAGATGAATGACAATAGCACAGGAGTTAAAGGATGGAATAAAAAGGTATAAAAATTTCGGAGTGGATCCCTCCTTTAGTTTCTAATTTTTTTAATTTTTAGCTATGAATGATAATACTGCTTAAAATTTAATAAACAATATATGTTGAGCGTTTTTAGCCAAAAGGAAAGAGGGTTATTTCTCACTGAAAAAGGGAAATTTTTTCAGCGTAACAAAATATGTTACAACATCGGCTCCAACTGGGGACTGCTTCCCCTATGGGATGTAGAGAACTAGTACACTAGTTTCCTTTTAATGTTGGGCATCGAGTCATACCATAAACCTTTGACCTGAAGATGAAATATGCAATAATCAAACTGATACTCCCAACTGGAACACTACAACCCTTACTTGTAACTTTCAACTTAAAATGTGACCACTGTAACTAGTTAGTTGGATAAATCCTCTATCCATGGTTAAGTATTCACAGTAGAAAGGATATAAAGAAGAAATAAAAATCCAGAACTTTAAACACTACGCTTGAAAATAATTGCTCACTCACTGCCTAAAAACTTGCTTAAAATGAAATAATCCTCATGCTACAAATTTTTAGACATGGAGTTGTACTAAAAACTGTCAAGCATTTGTATGCCTCAAATTAAAAAATATAACCAATTTTCATGGATCAATCCTATCATTTGAATATCTTGCTAATGTAGACTGCAACCTACAACTATGAAATGTGATCATATACCTACATTAATCATATCATACTGAAATCTGAAAACTGAAAAATTCTAAAGACTGAAAATATAAGTTGATCTATCATATACTTTTCAAATCACACCATTCATTAAACTATGAAAACGTTGATCTACTGCATACTAAAACTATGAATATCTATTCAATGCCCACACCACTTATCTAACTGAACTAGAAATGTTGCACTGTTAGGTGTAATCTGTTTTCCAATGTAACCAAGTGCGGAGTGGGTCTATTGAAAAACCACATTGCCAACAGCTGAAAATATGAAGAATATATACAATATGAACATAAAATATCATGGAAAACTTATACTCACTAGTGCACTTTAAAATTTGCTTCCTCTGTAGACATGTTACATTTCTGACCATGGCTGAGAGGAGAAAACATATACTGCTGATTTCAAGTATCAACGAAACTTGCATAGCAGTAAAGGCAGCTGAAATTTCAAAACAGTGGGATCGGTTTCCCAGTGGAATCGCCATCCAACAAAGTGGAGTTGCCAGATGAAAATAATGCAACCAACAGTAGTGCCTATTCCTTGTTCACCAGCAAGAAATATATCAAAAATTTATCGTACTCCGGGGAAAAATATCTTTGTTACTTCGCTCCTCAGCAACAACGCCAAATGTTGTACCTATTTCTCGTAGGCAGCCCTTGGCTGCAAAAACTATGCCAAGAAACCAACTCAACTAGACTTAGGTTCAAGCTGGCCCTTGAACTAGAGGGGGCTCCCTCAATAATTACGAGGCCTTGTTTAACATTGTTTATTGTCACCGAACAACAACCTTTGAAGCACAATGACCAGATTTATGGTTTTAATTGGTGGTGGTTTGCAATCAATGCACAATTCCTATTCATGAATAAATCCCTCCTTTGCAAAGTCCTTTCTCAAAGTGTCAGCTTCCAGCCTGACATAAGAACTTAGCTCTTAAAGAATTTGAAATAAGAATGTATGGAGGTTCATGATAATTAAGGATTCAAACAGAATACTTAATAGATCAGGTAGAATTATATGTGTGTAGAAAGCTTCTACAGCCAAAAAAAGCACATCCAGGAGAAGATAGAAGTGGCAAATGATAACCAGTTCAAAGAGGAGCTAACTCAAACAAAAGTCTGATATACTAATCTCTTTAAACAATTATAAATTTTTAGGGGATTCCAGAGAGATTGAAACTCAATCTATTTCGACCTAGCTCTTCTATGTAACTCTGAACATGTGTAGAAATAGAATATGAAAATACTAGAAAAACATATGAGAAACACAAATTCTGTCAAAGAGAGAGCTGAAATACTTCAATTAGAACTTATGCAAAAACATTTTACAAAGCTAAAAGTTCTTGGCCTCAAAATCCCACACCTTCTTATTACAATTCATCAAATATATAGAAATATAAACAACTAAATCGTTACAAACTTTCAGGATTAAAATCCTGAATAGTATACTAAAAATAATAATATTTCCTAATTAGTTGTATGCAATCTGGGACTATTGCAAGTATTTTGCCTTAAAATCTCGATTTGGTTCACCATTGCTAATATTTTTCCTTTGTTTGTTGAACTGCTTGAGTCAAATTCCTTGAATTGAATTTGGAATGTTCCGCCACTTGTCTCCTTTTTCAAAAGATAAGTTCACCCCTTTCCTTAGTAACAAATGAACATTCATAACATGTTTATATTTTACTTTAACACATTTAATAAATATTTTGGAGTATTTCCATTGATGATTAGAATTAAGGGACTGATATTTCAACCTGTAGAAAAGGAGATTTGTTACCCTGTGCCAGAACAAACTTTGAGTATATTTTGTCATAGTAAAACCACCAACTGGTTGACATGGAAGCTTTGTCTGAAACACTTTTGTACCTGTAGTACAAATTATCTGACCTATAATCTTCTGCTATTTACTTTGACTTTAATCCCTGTGACAATTAGCATTATGGATTTACATCTTAGCTAGTTATAACACATCTTCTTACCTTGAAATTTTACTACTGTTGAAACTGAATGACCTTCATTAATAAATGACCATAATGATTCTTCTTTATAAAAGATGCAGATCCTTTCTTTTATATTTTCTCCTTCTCAACAGTTTCTCTCACTCTTTTTGCAATATCAATTGTTGCTTGTAAATTTCAGAGTATCTGGTTAATTTATACAAAATACTGATAAATTTGCGAGGTATCAAACTTGTTTCTCTAGAGCTAAAATGGCTCTTTTCTCATATACCTTACCAGTAGCCATTGCACTTCTAGCCTTTGAAAAATTTAAATAAGAAATGCTCAAAAACTGTATAGCTGGGAATTTTTTTGTTTTTACCAGATATGCAACCATTGGAACACAAATAACTCAGCTCTAATTGCTGTAATTATTTATGGAAAATAAACATGAGAGCTGCTCCAAGACTTCTTTGATTCAAACCTGTTTTTATCATAATTCTTTTCTCATGAGTTGAAAAGTTTCATTTTTCTGCTGAAGAGGATTAAGCTCCTTCAAATTCTAAAGAATGATTTGGCCTTCTAAAGAATTCTAGAGAACCTTCAAAATCTCCCTAACCGTTCACAATTTGGGAAAATTTCCCACGAAGCGGCTAACTAACATGATTTTGCACAAAACCCACTTTCCCGATTTTTGATATTTGACTTCAACTGCCCAAAAATGGAGCCCAGAATTCATGTCTGTGAATGCCCATGAATTTTGATTTACTGTTTCATAGGTCGAACTAGCTGAGAAAACATAACTCTTGTATTTCTCCTTGAACTTATCAGTAAGTCCCTTAACAACAATGCTGCATTCTATCAAATTATCATAATCAAATCCCCTGGATTGGCCTTTTTTTTCATATTTTGAAACCATAATTTGGAAAATTGTTAGTGATACTGAATATCCCAAATTGAGAAGCGCATCTGGCAATTCCATCGATTCAATATTCCCACTACGATCTCAATCAAACCTCTCAATGATTGCTCGCCACTCTTGGAGACTATATCACAATGATATAAATACCTGCCACCCTATTTTCATAGAATTATTTCTGGTGAACTGGAACATGAGGAGATGAACATTCTAGATGTTGAATGATTGGTTGGCCAAAGACAAAACCTTCTACAACTCTTTGTTATCTATGAATCTACTCCCATCTTTATCACACATCTACACCGACGCTGACAGCCATAAAGAAGCCCACCCTTGAAACCACCAATGGATTTTGGAGGGGGTCTGCAATGGTAAGTGGTTTTGCTGTTGGGGGTTGCGAACTACTTTAGATGCTACCATGTACTCGCAAGTTGTTTTTGGAAAAGCAAGATTTTAGACCCCCACAGCTGTTAGACCTCGAATAATCCTTGGGGGTCTAAAATGTTTAACAATCGTTGGATCAAATGCGGGGGAAATCAGATGAATGACAATAGCACGGGAGTTAAAGGAAGTAATAAAATGGTATAAAAATTTCGGAGTGGGTCCCTCCTTTAATTGCTGAGTTTTTGAATTTTTAGCTACGAATGATAATACTACTTAAAATTTAATAAACAATATATGTCGAGTGTTTTTAGCCAAAAGGAAAGAGGACAATTTCTCACTAAAAAAGTGAAAATTTTCAGCGTAAGAAAATATGTTACAACAGGGTGTGTATATTCCAAAGATTCATTTTAATTAATTTTAATTATACTCTATATTTTATTATATTATTTATATATAAACCTAATTCAATTAAATATTTTTTGTATTCTTATGTATACCTTATCCTATTTTTTTTTTTTTAATCACTCCCTTTCCTTTGTTGAAATTTGACCCATGTGAATCCTCTAATGGATACTTTTAATTTTTACCCATTTTAATCCCTTTAACAGTTAGAATCCATACAATGGCTACATTAGTACCTTATAATTTTTTTGAATTAAAAATTCTCTTTAATTAATCATTTATGCATTAATTTTCCCATAACGACTAATTTATATCCTTACCTATTTTAGGTGTTGGAAAATGCAATATGGCAACTATCAATTCCAATTTTCCTTATCCTTAACATCTATTTGTAAACATTAGTTATCTTCTTGAGTTTCTTTATTAGATCTTCTTTCATCAAACAAACATCAAGAGAAAAACAATATATACATAGTAGACATAGAAGCCCCAAGGTATAACTCAGTTGGTTGAGTTCCTATTGCTAAGTACCTTGCCTATCATGAGGTCATGGGGTCAAATATCCTCGACACCCTTGGTGTTAGGCATTGCTAGTTTGGTCGGTGGGTAGATCCTTACGGGTTGATCTACCTGGATTTCCCCGTGGATGTAGCGGCCACTCAGTGTCCGTGAACCACATTAAAAAAAATACATTAGACACAGAAGTTAGGCTCCAAGCCAGGGAAAATCCCTTGTAAGGGGAAAACCAACAAAATTTTCTCTTCTTTTAGAATCGCCTTCAAATGAGACAATAAAGACCTTGTTATCACCCTAGTAATTCTTAGGTCATGGGATTTTGGTTTATAGTTAAATAAAACCAGGGGTAACCAAGAACCTCTTTTAGATTTCAGGATCTAGCCTCCCTGAATTCCGGAGAGGGATCTCTCCTTATGATTTAACTTTGTTTTAGATTTAAATTTTAGGCTAGGTATGATTGGACAATTGGTTTGTTTGAAAATCTTGGTGGGAAATAAGATTACTTGGAGACAGATTCAAGAGGGATCTACTAGTCCATTGGGCTTATGGAGTCAAAATGTAGCAAGCAAGACTGAAAGGCAAGGCCAAAAGGATGCTAATATACTCAGGGCAAGGTATATAACCCTCAGAGTTTTGAATAGTTTGATTGGATGTGGTGGCTTGATTTCGGGATAAAGGGTAGTGAAGAATCCTTTGATCCGGAAATGAGAAGAAAGAGACAGAGGTCAAACGACACTTAGGAGCAACTAAGAATTCCTAGGTCCGGAAATTAGCAGAAAATATTGAAATGATCACTTAGTTAAGACAGGGAGATTTTTACACTTATCCTGAAATAATACTCCTAATTAATCATTCAGATTTGAACACATATATGAAATTGAATAGAACTTCAGAAAAGGAAACAATGACATAAAGAAATCACTTTACTCATTAGTTTATCGCTAGAATCCTGAGTTATGAAGTCCAGTTAGCTATAGTCCAGTCTGCTGCTCTAAAATAAACACATGAAGCCTCCAAAACACCAGCAAAAATATCTATAATAATCTCATCAAATTTTATTCCACACAAAATACTTCAAAGAGTGAAGTATTTATACAACTTCTAAACTAAAATATCTTGAAAAATATCAAGATTTGTTCACAAATCTCTCCAACTGTTTTACATAAATAAAACTTAATTAAAGGAAACTTAAAAATAATGCATCTATTTGGAACTATTTCTTGTGGATAGGTGATGATAAGGAGGAGAATTCAAATTTGATCCAACTCTTAGTTGATGATGAGGTATCCAAGTCACTAACTGCTTCCTTTCTTTGTGCATTATGCTCCAACAATTCTGGAAACTTGGGGTCCAATGATATCTTTGTATTTCTCAATCCGTAATAGATATGTAAAAAGTGAAAGACATTATTGTTGATAAATATGTTGGTGAGATAAACCTCTTTCATTTTCCTAAAATTATGCTCCAGCTGTCCATAATAGGCTTTGTAAAAGATGTGTAAAACAAAGTTTTACAGAGTCTACAAAATAGGCTGTAAAGATGCGCATGTATCTCCTGTTCTGTAACACCTGTGAAAAAATTGAGATAGGTTTTTGTAGGTAGGTTTCTTAAGAACAGAAACCTCCTTAAGTTTTGTATGATGTATTTCTGATTGGCCACAATATTCTCTGTAAAAAGATGACTTAATAGGAATTTTCTGCAAAAAGTGCTTTCCAATATTGTTTAATATTTCCAAAACCATAATTGTTGTTAGAAAAGTGAGAGAGGTTTTTGTATTTGGGAATCTTATGAACATAAACCTCCTTCATTGTTTCCAAATTCGGCTGGGATTGGTCACAATAATTTCTGCAAAACAATGACTTTAATCAAGAAATTTGTGCAAAATTATCCCTTTTGGCTCTTTTTTTATCTTTTAACCTTATTGTTCTTTTAACTATTTTAATTTCACTTTGGATAAATTTCATTGTTGGTGAAAGCATTTTCATCTCTTTTTACGATTACTTCCTCTGTATTTACTTTTACTGTTTTACCTTTGACTATCCTGTAACTTTGTTTTGACATTTCACTCTGACTTTTACCTGATAAACTTTAACCACTGATACTCTTTGACTGTTATGTTTTCAATGTCGTTGTGAATTTTGATTTCAATTTTACCATTTACTATGCACATTTCATCATGCTGATCTCTCTCTGACTTGATTTTATTTTTTTCTTTGTATACAAACTGTTTGTTGAATGAAGCTTTTGAGTTAAAATCTGAGAATTTGGAGCAAACAATTTTGTCAACTAGTATTGAAACTATTGGCCCAAATCCATATTCTGATGATAACCTGCAGAAATAAAACAATTTTTTAATGAAATCCAGGTCTGCAGGGAGGTGATTGAAGGCTTTTTTGAAAGACCTGTGGAATGAGATTAGTTTGTGGAGATTTAACTCTGTTTTTTAGACATTATTAGGCTTACTTCTGCAAGTTTAAACAGTTTGCAGGAGTATTTCACTTTAACAAAGGGAATTTTGAGAAATTCTTGGGCAAAGATAGTTTCAATGGGTATTTTAGTGCTCAATTAGGAATCTGAAGATTGATACCGGGATAAGACAGAAAACAAGGGTTTTCTGAATGATTGAAATTGCAAAAAGTGATTTTTCAGGAAATTTGTAGGTTTTAAAACCTTTTCAAGTTGTGGAATTGATGTTTTAGGGGTTTTAAATAGAGGATTTGTCTTTCGAAGAAGCTTTCATGAATACAGTGAATTTTGGGGAAACTTTACTAGGGTTTGCCCTGATTTTGAGAGTTTTTGGGCAAATTATTCATATAATTTATCTTTTTGAAGCTCAATTGGTTTAATTTCATATTAATTCATTCAAATGAAAACTTTAAACTGTAATTTTGCAGGTTTAAATGTCGAAAAATACCTCGGCTTCAAGTACTTTTACAGTCGGGAGGGTTTATGGCAGGCTTTGTTTGAATTTGAGCTTTAAGGTTAATTGTTGCAGTCGAAGGAGTGTACTCTAGATTTTGAAACAGGAACTCTGCAGTCAAACAGACTTCTGGATAGGATTGAATGCTTAAACACTCAAGGATATAAGCTCGAAATAATGGGCAAAGAAGATTTCTTTATGGTTTAACAACACATATAACTTTAATAATACTTAGAACCAAGTTTTGAATCTTTGCTATAATCTTATAAACGTATTAAATGGCGGGTTTAATGACTGGCAGGAATTCTTTTAGATTTTTTTTTTTTAAACGTGGAAAACCACTGATGGTTTTTGCATTAGCATCAGCCTGTAAGTGGTATCAAGCCAATTGAACGTGATCAAATGAAAATAAGGCACGTTAAATTGGGCGGTATTGTAAAACAACTTTTATCGCGCTATTTTTGACAAACTTCGTCCGATTGCTTTCGGCGTGCAATATGAGACCTGCACCATCGGATTAAGATGGACAATGCGAACGGTCAGGATGACTTGGGAAGCTGCGGGGGAAAAGGTAAGGTGGGGCTGGGCTTTTAATGTGAGTCATTGATCTCGAAAGGCAAAGATCTACGGTGTGAGATAAACGCGATATCGGGGAAAGGTGGAGCATGAAGATTAGTTGTCACGTTTATCTAAGACCGTTGGATTAAAAGAGCATTGGTGATCAGGCGGCTGGGGATGAATCGCGAAAACGTTGGGTTAATATATAGAAGGATTTTTTATATATAGGGTGGAATGTATGGGGGCAGGTTAATATAAGGTTTAACCAAGGTTTCGACTGCTGTACAAAATGTGAAATTTCATACAACGGGAAAGAGGGGTAAGGTCAAACTTTAACCTCGAGTAAATCTTGTGCGGGAGGGAAGGTGAATGTATTATCCGAAGGTTTTGGTTTAAAAGAAAATACATAAAGCATCGGTAAAGGCTTTTTATTTTTCATTTGATACATCACATTCTGATAACTTTTCCTTTGTATTTGATTATATAGTTATTTCAAACCAATTAGGCTAAATAACTATAGGGGAATCGGAATATTTCATTATTGATAGTTTTTATATCAAAGGGGTATTTTTGGGATTTAATTTAAACATGTGAATAATAACTTTGACATAAAAAGCTTATAATAAGGGGTTTTTTAGGATAATTAATAAAAGGGGTTATATTAATATGACTAGGACTTTTTATAGGGAGTTCATAAAATAAGTTAGGTGTTAATATGACTAGGGGAAAGTGAATACTCAAAACATACAATTGTAACCAAGAAAAGTGAAGATTTAAAGCCAAGCTTTCATTATGATAATTTCATCACCTCACCTTAGGATAAAATGCTATTTTGAGGGTTTTATGCTTCATGAGATGTAGGAAGTTAATCAAATGAGCTTTTGAGAAACATTAAGTAAAAATGGGATATTTACTTATTATTTTTCATGGTAATGAATGCATGAATGGAAAATGATGTGATTTTTGGGATTAATATAGGAACTTAACACTTTCAACTAGTCAGTCATTGAGCCTTGGGTCCGGTCCCAACAGAAGTCAGGGAAATGCCCTTAGCCTCTTTGACTGATAGTCTAGAAGGTCAAATAGCTATGGGGAGGGGAAATTAGTTATCGTAGTCTGGTGAAAGGTATTTAAAATGGATTTCCCACCTTCTTCTACCTACCCAATCATATCTTCTAACATTTTTTCTTCTATTTTGATCAAGTGCATTTGAGCTAGCAACCTTACAACATTTTATTCTTTTGAAAGCAGTAAAACTATCTAATTCTAAACTTATTTCATCCAAGAATCCAGATTAAACTGTTGGATTCTTTTATTCTTTACCTAACTAATGAATTGTCATGATTAAACTGTATGATAATTCTTCATTCTCTATCTAAAACAAGTAAAATTGAAACATGATAAGTCAAGATTAAATCGTTCAACTCATCATGGATTATGGCATTTATTGACACTCTGCCATAATCATCTGCAAAAAGTAAAAGTAGTGGCATTTAGACTTGCACACTTTCATGTTTTATTCATCTTTTTCTTTTGGGGTGTATTATTTTTTCTAAGTCCTTTGATTTTTCTTTTAGGACTTCTACCCTTTTTTGCTTTTTCTATTTTTTATTTTTTTTACAAAAATGGGAATACAACTTGGAGAAGGCAAAGTATGTACATATTTACAAGACTATCATTATTCAAGTCAAAATTATGAATCCTATATTTATAGGTTGCTAACATCAGCTTCACATGGGGATGGCATCTCCTTGTGAGATGTGTTGTGAGATGTGAAGAACACCGTTGACTAGTAGCCCGATCCATTGGGGCAATCCAAAACACGCATTTGCTGTAGCTGAAAATCTTGAATTGAATATAGTCCTTTTTCTGCAAACTAACATCTAATCTGAAACTAATAAAAATACTTCAATTCTCAAACCAAACTGATTAGATCTTAAACATCTTTAGGAACTTCTCCTTAGCTTTAAATCTTAATGAATTATTCCAAAACTAGTTGAATTCTGAATACTGAAAAAATGCTCATAGTTTTGAGCTTATTTGCACTCATCTACCTATTCTAATCTATTGTTAATTTTGTTGAATCAGGTAATACAAAAATGCCAATGAAGCCAGTCAAGTAGTTGTAGCAATGAATGGATAATTTGATTGATTTTCATCAAACTTGGAAGTATAACTTGATCATGTGTCTTCATAATCAAAGATATGATGTGAAATGGCAATTGTTGATATATTTGATCCTCATAGAGAAAACATGTTTGCATATTTGAGCTAAAAATATTCTCCATATAATTTGATATAGGATCATTAAAAGCATAATGTATGATTTGTGCTTCTAGGCCTTCAATGACTAGTTGTTTAGTTGTATTCTAAATATTAATCCCTGCAACTATTTCTTCAGTCTTGTGCTTGAAAGAATAATCATCCTCAATCTGCAAGTCAAACGGTAGTATAATTTCCTCTTGCTTTGGAGAAGGAAGATTTTCCAAGAATTCTTTAGGATATCGGAAATTGTAAGACTGAATGTGAAAATATAAAAGTTTAATTTCATTTTCATAATTTTCAGAAATTATCTGAAGAACACATTTTTTAAGTTGAGGAGAATATTTTCTTGATTTCAAAATAAGAAAGATATCTCTTAGAAAATCCTCATCAAGCTAAAATTCTAATATCTCATCCCTCAAAATAGCTAGTGATTGTTCTGTGAAATTAGCTTGAATTTGGAGAACATAATTATCATCATACTGATCATACTTAGGAAAATCTTCAGAAGAAGGAATGTCATCAATCATAAACATTAGATCACCAGATTTCTCTTCCAACAATCCTAATATATCTTGATTAGATTGGTTGCATTCTATTTGAAAGTCATTATTTTGTTCAATAGGAGTGCTATCAAGCAATGGGCCTTTTTGGGAGGGTAGAATAACATAACCATCAACTTGTTCTTCTGTTTCTTCATGGATAAGAACTTTAGTACATTCATCAACCTTAGAATAAGTAGAAACAATTTCTTCATTATGTAAATATTTTGAGGATGGTTGCATGTTTAGAAGCAAATTGATTTCTTCTTCGGTGAGGGTGGGGTGGCATTCTCTGAATTGTTAGATTTGAATAACAATTGTTTTTTCTCTTATCTAAAAATTTATCATGAGGTTGAATATTTTCTGAAACATCATTTGTTATCACAGAGGGGCTTTGTGGATCTTGATTCATCTCCTGATCTATTTCATCTTTGTTTAACTCCTCTTGATTATTATGACATTTAACTTGAGAATGAAAATTATGGACTTCTTCTAATAAATCTTCAGGAAACCAATTTCCAAAATCTTCATCAATATTTTTAAGGTAATGTATAAGATCTTCAGCTTGATCACAACAATTTTCAGCTAATGATAAAGATGGAAAATCTTCTTTGTAATGCTCATAAAATACCTTATGAAAATCTTTTAGAGAGACTAAACTAGCAGGTTTGAGAGCTTCATACCATTCCCTTAATTTTCCTTCTAAGGTTGCCATGAATATCTTCATGAGGCAATCCTCATGCCAATCACCCTTCAATCTTGATGAGTGTATATGAAATTTAATGAGATGCAACAAAGGATCATCAATATTCTCATCTTGAAACATGGGCAGATTTTCACACCAATTTACCTTCGGTAGTTTGTGCGGAAATCTAGGTATGTGATCTCTGCTCATGGGAGTATATCTTCGTTTTATTCTTGGATCATCTTGAAAATTAGCCATAACAAAAGGCCATTGTGTCTGTAAAACCAAGTTGTATCCTTATAGAAAATACAATATATATTAAAAAACTTTCTGAACAAGAAAGAACATAATGTCTTGAATTAACATCCAAGTTGAAAGCCTGATCTTTCCATATTGTTCTTTCAGGTTCATTCCTCTAGTGGAGTCTTGATTTTGAAATTGATGTGGAGTCGCCAGGTGGATGATTTTAACCTTTGCGTGTCTGATCACTGTCCACCATCATAGGTCAGATCTGAACCTGTAAAATATTTCTGAAGAAAAAGGTTAGTCTTCCCCAGTAGAGTTGTCATTATATTACCCACAACTTTTAAACTTAATCTTAAAGTAGAAAAGATATGTTTTAAAAAATTTCCTCTAAGATTAAGCTTAAAACTAGAGAGTGGTTAGTTCCCCAGTATGGTCGCTAGTATGTTATCACCCTAGTAATTATTAGGTCGTGGGATTTTGGTTTATAGTTAAAGAAAACTAGGGGTAACCAAGAACCTATTTTAGATTTCAGGATCTAGCCTTCCTGAATTCTGGAGAGGGATCTCTCCTTATGATTTAACTTTGTTTTAGATTTAAATTTTAGGCTAGGTATGATTGGACAATTGGTTTGTTTGAAAAGCTTGATGGGAAATAAGATTACCTGGAGATAGATTCAAGAGGGATCTACTAGTCCATTGGGCTTATGGAGTCAAAATGTAGCAAGCAAGACTGAAAGGCAAGGCCAAAAGGATGCTAATATACTCAGGGCAAGGTAGATAACCCTCAGATTTTTGAATAGTTTGATTGGATGGGGTGGCTTGCGTTCGGGATAGGGGCAGTGAAGAATCCTTTGATCTGGAAATGAGAAGAAAGAGACAGAGGTCAAATGGGACTCAGGAGCAACTAAGAATTCCTAGGTCCGGAAATTAGCAGAAAATATTGCAATGATCACTTAGTTAAGACATGGAACTTTTTACACTTATCCTGAAATAGTACTCCTAATTAATCATTCAGATTTGAACACATATATGAAATTGAATGGAACTTCAGAAAAGGAAACAATGACATAAAGAAATCACTTTACTCATTAGTTTATCGCAAGAATCCTGAGTTATGAAGTCCAGTTAGCTATAGTCTAGTCTGCTGCTATACAATCAACACATGAAGCCTCCAAAACACCAGAAAAAATATCTATAATAATCTCAGAAACTTTTATTCCACAAAAAATACTTCAAAGAGTGAAGTATTTATACAACTTCTAAACTAAAATATCTTGAAAAATATCAAGATTTGTTCACAAATCTCTCCAAATGTTTTACATAAATAGAACTTAATTAAAGGACACTTAAAACTAATGCATCTATTTGGCACTATTTTTTATGGCTAGGTGATGATAAAGAGGATAATTCGAATTTGATCCAACTCTTAGTTGATGATGAGGTATCCAAGTCACTAACTACTTCCTTTCTTTGTGCATTTTGCTCCAACAATTCTGCAAACTTGGGGTCCAATGATATCTTTTTATTTCTCAATCCGTAATAGATATGTAAAAAATGAAAGAGGGTATTGTAGCTAAATATGTTGGTGAGATAAACCTCTTTCAGTTTCCTAAAATTATGCTCCAGCTGTCCATAATAGGCTTTGTCAAAAGAAGTGTAAAATAGAGTTTTACAGAGTCTGCAAAATAGGCGGTAAAGATGCGCATGTATCTCCTGTTCTGTAACACCTATGAAAAAATTGAGATATTTTTTTGTAGATAGGTTTCTTAAGAACAAAAACCTCCTTTAGTTTTGTATGATGTATTTCTTATTGGCCACAATCTTCTCTGCAAAATGATGACTTAACAAGAATTTTCTGCAAAAAGTGCTTTCCAATATTGTTTAATATTTCCAAAACCATAATAGCTGTTAGAAAAGTGAGATATGTTTTTGTAGTTGGGAATATTATGAACATAGACCTCCTTCATGTTTTCCAAATTCAGCTGGGATTGGTCGCAATAATTTCTGCAAAACAATGACTTTAAACAGGAAATTTGTGCAAAATTATCCCTTTTAGCTCTTTTTTTATCTTTTAACCTTATTGTTCTTTTAACTGTTTTACTTTCACTTTGGATAAATTTCATTGTTGGTGAAAGAATTTTCATCTCTTTTTACCATTACTTCCTCTGTATTTACTTTTATTGTTTTACCTTTGACTGTCCTGTAACTTTTTTTTGACATTTCACTCTGACTTTTACCTGATACACTTTAACCACTGATACTCTTTGACTGTTATGTTCTCAGTGTCGTTGTGAATTCTGATTTCACTTTTACTATTTACTGTGCACATTTCATCATTATGATCTCTCTCTGACTTGATTTTATTTTTTTCTTTGTGTAGAAACTGTTTGTTGAATGAAGCTTTTGAGTTAAAATCTGAGAATTTGGAGCAAACAATTTTGTCAACTAGTATTGAAATTGTTGGCCCAAATCCATATTTTGATGATAACCTGCAAAAATAAAACAATTTGTTAATGAAATCTAGGTTTGTAGGGAGGTGATTGAAGGCTTTTTTGAAAGACCTGTGGAATGAGATCAGTCTGTGCAGATTTAACTCTGTTTTTTAGGCATTATTAGGCTTACTTCTGCAAGTTTAAACAATTTGCAGGAGTATTTCACTTTAACAGAGGGAATTTTGAGCAATTCTTGGGCAAAGATAGTTTCAATGGGTATTTTAGTGCTCAATTAGGAATCTGAAGATTGATACTGGGATAAGATAGAAAACAAGGGTTTTCTGAATGATTGAAATTACAAAAAGTGATTTTTCAAGAAAGTTGTAGGTTTTAAAACCTTTTCAAGTTGTGGAATTGATGTTTTAGGGGTTTTAAACAGAGGATTTGTCTTTCAAAGAAGCTTTCATGAATACAGTGAATTTTGGGGAAAATTTGCTAGGGTTTGCCCTGATTTTGAGAGTTTTTGGGCAAATTATTCATATAATTTATCTTTTTGAAGCTAAATTGGTTTAATTTCATATTAATTCATTCAATTGAAAGCTTTAAACTGTAATTTTGCAAGTTGAAATGTCGAAAAATACCTCGGCTTCAGGTACTTTTATAGTCGAGAGGGTTTATGGTTGGCTTTGTTTGAATTTGAGCTTTAAGGTTAATTGTTGCAGTCGAAGGAGTGTACTATGGCTTTTGAAACAGGAACTCTACGGTCAAACAGACTTCTGGATAGGATTGAATGCTTAAAAACTTAGGGATATAAGCTCGAAAGAATGGACAAAGAAGATTTCTTTATGGTTGAACAACACATATAACGTTAATAAGACTTATAACCAAGTTTTAAATCTTTGCTATAATCTTATAAACGTATTAAATGGCAGGTTTAATGACTAGCGGGAATTATTTTAGATTTTTTTTTTAAATGCGGAAAACCAATGATGGTTTTCGCATTGGCATCAGGCTATAAGTGGTATCAAGCCAATTGAATGCGATCGAATGAAAATGGGACACGTTGCATTGGGCGGTATTATAAAACAACTTTTATCGCGCTATTTTTGACAAACTTCGCCTGATTGCTTTCGGCGTGCGATATGATACCTGCACTGTCAGATTAAGATGGACGATGCGAACGGTCAGGATGACTTGGGAAGTTGCGGGGGAAAAGGTAAAGTGGGGTCGGGCTTTTAATGTGAGTCGTTGATCTCGAAAGGCAAAGATCTACGGTGTGAGATAAACGCGATATTGGGGAAAGGTGGGGCATGAAGATTAGTTGTCGCATTTATCTAAGACCGTTGGATTAAAAGAGCATTAGTGATCGGGCGGCTGGGGATGAATCGCGAAAACGTTGGGTTAATATTGTTAGGTCTCTGTAATTAGCAAGATTGGCAGAGTCCAATTACATAAACAACATCGTTTCAACCAACTTTGGGATTCTAGGATCTAGCCCTCCTGAATCCGGAGAGGGATCTCTCCAATATGTACAAAGATGGATATTGTCTTTGAAGTTTGAAATAATGATATTAGGCTAGTTGTGAAGGCCAAGGATTCTGTTTTGGATGGTTGAGCATGAAATGTTACTTGAGGGGAAAGCCCTAAGTGCAAAAGTTTCAAAAGTGAGAAGTTGCAAGTGGATAGAACAGCTAAGCTAAACAGATAGATATAACGCTGGTTTTTAGTCCATTGGGCTATGGAGTCATATCTGGGCTTTAATTGAGCAACAACATCAAATGTGATCCAAGGGGCAAGTCATCTATACCACAAGATTATTGAGATTAGAGTGATAGAATGGAAACAATAAAGTGTTGAAGGGGTGGAAACTGATAATAATTTCTCAGAGGATTTATAGTCAGTCCAAACAAGAAAAGTCTCTTAAGTAACTGTTTAAAACCAACCAAGTGCAGGGCTAACCATTGACTCCTTGGGCAATTCTGTATTCAAGCAGCTTAATTGACAAACAATCCAGTAATCCACATAATTACCTTCAGAAAGTATGAAAACACATAAGAGAAATAGAGTGTAACCTAAGATCAGATAAAGTAATTTTAAACCTAGTCTGCTTTCAGTCAACACCAAGGGAAACTTTCAGAATCTGCCTTTGGAGAAAAGAAACTAGGAATCAGGGCAAACCATATCTTCTCTAGTCTAACTTTAATAGAAAAAATGGAAATCACATTCAAGAACAATGTTTAAGCAAACAGAAGGACGAAAGGAACGCCAACGTTCCTAACTATTTAAACAGTATTGAATCATTCTTAAATAAACAAGCTTGAGGAAAACATTAAGATAAAGATTTCTCAGCCAGAGAAGGTTACTGATATACAGTAGATCCTAACCTTGTTTAAACTGTTCTTTACAGAGGAATATGAACAATATGGCATACATAGAAGGAAAACAATTTAACAAAGAAAGAAGCACTTCACCGGTGATATAGACTAGGATCCCAAGAAACAACTTTTATATTGATGTCAAACCAGTTACAATCTTTAGGTCCAATGTTTCAGTTCAGCAATCATCTTCACTATTCAACCTAACTATTCTAGCATAAACAGAGCTTCAAGGGCCAACGAACACTATGTACAAATAGAAGTCTCCAGCTCAAGTGTATTTCAAAGTTCTGCAACCAACAACTTCTCATCTTCTACTGAGGTATTTATAGAATAATGAGGAGGTGAGACCTAACAAAAGATCTCTCGAAGCAATTAATACAGATTCAAGACTTCTTGGCCTTTTGAGGGGCTCGATGAAGAAGTTCACAGGTGGAACACTGTATTAACTGTTTTACATTTATGAATTAAGCTCAGCGGGAGCTTTATTGGACTTTGAGGCTCTCGGTATCGTGTGGAGTAACTCCGCGGATATTTTCTGCATTGATTTCCTTGCAGAAGTAACTCCCTGGCTGCGCTGGAGGCGAATATCTGATTTTCTTCACTAACTTCGGCCTTTGTTTTGAAAGGTTTGAGGCAATAGGTGGCTCGGGGGTAGCTGAGGAATCAATTTGCCTTAGATGTGGCGGTGGAGGCTTTCTGTCTGATAAAACACTTTAGGTTTTCTTTTAAACTATGTTTTAGATTGGGGATTAGGCTTTTGATAACTGTTTTAGCTGTAATCCCCGTAAAAACTGTCTTCGATCTTCATCTGTTGTGCTTTGTCTTCAAAACTGATACTCTTTAACTGTTCTCTTGAATAAAACAGTGTCTTGTCGATGTGCAGGGGCAGCATAGGCCATTTACGTGTTATCAACGCTCATGAAATGCTGATAAATCACTGGATTCAAACCTGTGAATGGTTGTGTTTTAATAGCCCGAAGGCGTAGGAAACGTCTTTCCCGGTCTTCGGCCTTTCTTCATAACATAATGGAAAACCATAGAAATACCTGCAAAACACAAAACAATTAAGAAATCCTGCGTAAATAGGTTTAAACTGCTTCTGATGGCGGGGGAGGAGCGTAGCCGTCGGATAAAAATATCCAACGGTGGAGATCGGCGCAGAACATGCAAAGGAGAGTGGGGAGAAGAAATAAGGCGGGGTGGTTTTGGACCGTCCGATCTGGACACGTGGACGGTCCAGATCTAATCGGAGGATCGCAATCGGAGGGGAGAAACAAAGGGCGCGATTGGAAAATGCCGATGCGATTGTGCGATCGGGGAGACTTGTGCGATTAAGCGATGACCGTTGGATTGGCGGGAAATGGACGGACGGGATTAAATCGGAGCCATCGCAATCGGGGAGCGCTGAAAAGGGGATGCGATTGAAACTTACGATTAGAAAATTGCGATTGAGCGTTGGCCGTTGATCTGAGGACCAGATCAACGGCGGGGAATGAATCGGAGGGATTGCAATCGGAGGTGGCAGGTAGGTGCATGCGATTACGCAATCGGGGAAAGTTGCGATGCGATTTGAAGCTCCGATGTGATTGAGCGATGGCCTTTCAATCGGCAGTGATCGACGGTGGAGATGGCACAGGGGGAAACCCTTTCATACATACGAAAACCAAAGTTTTTACAATAAAACAAGTTAAAATGGGTCGGGCGGAAAATATATAAGTAAAGGGAAAAGGCGCCCGATTGCGGGGCCGTGGGATATATGCACTATAATATGCCCGGGAGTATATATAACAAGGGCCTAATCACAATCGAAACTGTGGACCTGGTCTTTCCGATCAACCCATTGAAATTTCCCCGATTGCGATTGCGCGATCGGTTTTTTCGATCAACACATTAAAGTATTTCAACATGTGTTTTTAAGTTTTCAACTTAAAACATTCGGAAAGTGGGTTTTTGGATTTACAAAGGAAAATATGATCGGAGAGGGATTTTTTTCAATGGTTTAGCGCCCGATTGCGGGCCCACAGGTTAAACGCAATAATTATATGATCTGCGGTTTATGATAAAAAGGGCTGATCGCAATCGGAGTTTTGAAATGGCTCAAAAAACGTGCACACTTGAATCTTTCCGATGCGATTAGCGCTAATGGGACTAGCGCCTAGTTCTGGGGAAAGGGCATGTGGGGGAAGTGGTTTAGGACTTAGCCCAAAGGGGCTTAAGTCCATAGTAATAAAACTTTGATTTTTATGAAAATTTTAAAGGATTTAAATGGATTTGGGGGTTTCGGTAAGGTTTTTAAAGTAAGTTTCAAACCTTATAAAGTGGTCTTTATGAATGGAAGAAGGAAATTCATAAAAACAAAGGGGATTTTATAAGTGAACGTTAATTTTGGAGTGGGGAGGAAAGGGAAAATGATAGTTTTTCAGCAGTTTTTTCTCTTGGATTTTTAGCAGAAATTTTCAGAGTATGAAATGGGAACAGCAATGTAGGATCTCGACAGAGGCATGAGGCCTTTAAAAGTCTTCAAGAGCCAACATTTTTTTGGTAATAAAAATTGTTCCTTGGAGGCTCAAAACAGATTTAGCCACCTTTGGGTATAACAAATTTTATAGGTGGCTAACAAATATATAGAAGGATTTTTATGTATAGGGTGGAATGTATGGGGGCGGGTTAATATAAGGTTTAACCAAGGTTTCGATTGTTGTACAAAATGTGAAGTTTCATACAACGGGAAAGAGGGTTAAGGTCAAACTTTAACCTCGGGTAAAGTTTGTGCAGGAGGGAAGGTGAATGTATTATGCGGAGGTTTTGGTTTAAAAGAAAATACATAAAGCATCAGTAAAGGTTTTTTATTTTTCATTTGATACATCACATTCCGATAACTTTTCCTTTGTATTTTATTATATAGTTATTTCAAACCAATTAGGCTAAATAACTATAGGGGAATCGGGATATTTCATTATTGATAGTTTTGATGTCAAAGGGGTATTTTCAAGATTTAATTTAAACATGTGAATAATATCTTTGACATAAAAAGCTTATAATAAGGGGTTTTTTAGGATAATTAATAAAAGGGGTTATATTAATAAGACAAGGACTTTTTATAGGGAGTTAATAAAATAAGTTAGGTGTTAATATGACTAGGGGAAAGTGAATACTCAAAACATACAATTGTAACCAAGAAAAGTGAAGATTTAAAGCCAAGCTTTCATTATGATAATTTCATCACTTCACCTTAGGATAAAATGTTATTTTGAGGGTTGTATGCTTCGTGAGATGTAGGAAGTTAATCAAATGAGGTTTTGAGCAACATTAAGTAAAATTAGGATCTTTACTTATGATTTTTCATGGTAATGAATGCATGAATGGAAAATGATGTGATTTTTGGAATTAATATAGGAACTTAACACTTTCAACTAGTCAGTCATTGAGCCTTGGGTCTGGTCCCAACAGAAGACAGGGAAATGCCCTAAGCCTCTTTGACTGATAGTCTAGAAGGTCAAATAGCTATGGGGAGGGGAAATTAGTTATTGTAGTTTGGTGAAAGGTATTTACAATGGATTTCCCACCTTATTCTACCTACCCAATCATATCTTCTAACATTTTTTCTTCTATTTTGATCAGGTGCATTTGAGCTAGCAACCTTACAACATTTTATTCTTTTGAAAGTAGTAAAACTATCTAATTCTAAACTTATTTCATCCAAGAATCCAGATTAAACTGTTGGATTCTTTTATTCTCTACCTAACTACTGAATTGTCATGATCAAACTGTATGACAATTCTTCATTCTCTATATAAAACAAGTAAAATTGAAACATGATAAGTCAAGATTAAATTGTTCAACTCATCATGGATTATGACATTTATTGACACTCTGCCATAATCATCTGCAAAAAGTAATAGTAGTGGCATTTAGACTTGCACACTTTCATGTTTTATTCATCTTTTTTCTTTTGGGGTGTAATATTTTTTCTAAGTCCTTTGATTTTTCTTTTAGGACTTATACCCTCTTTTTTCTTTTCTATTTTTTTTTTTAATTTTTACAAAAATGGGAATACAATTTGCAGAAGGAAAAGTATGTACATATTTACAAGACTATCATTAGTCAAGTCAAAATTATGAATCCTATATTTATAGGTTGCTAACAGACCCAAACCCTTGACCAAGTCCTCCTCTAAGTACCAAATCATCCCTTCAGATTATCACAGTTCAATCCTACATTAACCAACTTATAGCTACAACTTCGACCACACGATAAATCTCTAAAAACTTGTAACTATCGTCACCCTTTTTATAGAGAAAAAAGGATTTTCAGGCTAAAATTATCTACATAATTATTTGTACCATGCCCCAACACACTCTTTAATCTGAAAGAATGATTCTCAAACAGGAATAATATTCCACCTCCACCACATGAGCCGTCTGTTTGGGACAAACCATGAAAATAGGTTCATGGCCTAGAACTGTCAATAAGTTCCTCTCTTATATTATAGGATATTGGTACCACCACTTCGTAAATTACAACCAATAATCTCATAAATTACGACCAATTTCCCAAAAATTCGATATGGGCAAAGAGGTTTTTCCTAAAAAATGAGATTATTTCTGCCAATCTAGATACCCCAACTACTCAAAGGAGGAAAATTCCTCATTTTTAGATTTGGGACTACATGCCACCAATTATTTCAGGAATCTTTGAATGAGATACCATTCCACTTACGACCAAATGATAGAGCCATAGTCACCAAGACCCAGAGTTTACTACCAGTTTTACAGAATAATAAGATGTGGTCAACTAATTCCTTTGCTCACTTACAAATAGGGCATTAAATTGGACCTGCAAAACTATGCTATTTAAATTTTTCTCCTTTTGGAACCTTATTTTTTAGCAAGAAGCATTGGAATAAATTAACTTTAACCGGGCACTACAACTTCCATAAGGCTTCCACCACCAAACTGGAAAATTTGGATCCTTATCTACGAATATCTGAGTATATCCCTCCTTTGGAGAATAAACTCCAGCTAAAGAATGAATCCATTATAATTCATCTTCTTCCTCTTGAAGTCTAACATGATAAATGGTTCGAGCTAAAGTATAGGCTTTCCAAATCTACTTCCAAGCTACAAGAATATTTAAGGCCTAAGGAGACAACCAACCTTGAGCCCATATATTGGTAGACTCTAGATCAACCACATGATTTAACATTCTTCTACGCCGGGAGGCAAGTAATTCAATAAGCTCCATGGGTAATCAAAAATTATCTCAACATTCTAACCAAGGATTTTCTCCAATTATGACCCACTCCAATAAACCAACTTTCCATGCTATACCACTTTCAATTATAGAAAAGCATTCAATCATTTCTTTCCACACATCAGATCTATTTAGTCTACGAGGGAGTTAGGGAAGATGTATTTCTTGTAAGAAACCTTTGTCCATAAGTTTTTTGTGGATATAAGTCTCCACCCAAACTTTGCGGCAAGCACCTTGGAGAAAGCAATGGGATTCTTCAAGCCCCATCCATCTGATTTCTTGTGCAGGTCAATTTTATCCTAATATGCCCAAGAGAAAATCCTTCCTTCTTAATGACCTTTCCAAAAAAATCTACAAAAAAAAAGTCGGGCTAAATTTATGATCCCTTTTGGAATCCAATATAGTGACATCCAGAACAAAGGGACTGCCTCCAAAACATATTTTATGAGTACCAGTCTACCTGCACAAGATAACCATATGGATATCCAAACCTTAATATGCTTCTCAATTTTTGCTAGAAACCAAATCCAATCAACATTTTTGTAGCAATTTAGCTTTAAATGGAACCTCAAATATTTAAGTGCATCCTTGAAAGTTAAACTTCATAAGAATTGAACTTTTCCAAAGAGGAGTTATTCCCAATGGAAACCAACTACCGAGAAAGAATATTTATTTACATTTACTTCCATTCTTGTAGCAAAAAAGAAAAGACTAAGGGCAAGTTTTAATAGCTAGTGAATCCATGTGAGATCCATCACCAAAAAGCATCACACCATTCACAAACAGAAGGTGAGTTAGAAACAAATCCTATGCCACCATCGCCCTTTTTAGGTCCCTTTTTCTTTTAGCCTCACCTATAAATTTTCTTAGCCCTTCAAAAATAAATAAAAATAGAAGAGAAGAAAGCATAAATCCATGCTAGAGGCCTCTTTCTACACGGAAGAACTCTGAAGAAGATCCATTGATTAAAACAACAAAGGGTACAAAAGAGATACATCACATAACCTAATTAATGAAATCAATCTTAAAGGCAAGATGGGTTAGCAACATCCTGATATATAACCAAATAGCTTTATCATATGCCTTCAAAAGATCGATTTTAAAAACCATACATTTGAATATTTTGGTCTTCAAGTTATGAAGAGATTCCTGTGAAAACCCTATTTCTTCATGAATTTTCTTTCCTTCCACGAAGGCAAATTGTTCCTCTGAAATAAACTGCATTATTGCTTCTCACTTTTCACTTCTTGCTAAAAATATCTCTAGCTATCCATGATGATCCTAACATGTGAGCCAAATCCTCACCTTTCTCTATAAAGGAAATTGAGACTAATTGTTAAAATTCTAATGGTGCGTTCCTCCGCAATGATATTTCCCCTAATATTCAATGAATGTGCTTGATGGTCTCCCATAATATTCCCATTCTCGATAAAAATGACTTCATTAAGTTTGCAATGATTTTTGTTATTATTTTATAAACAATGTTACATAGGGAAATAAGTCTAAATTCTTCAAAAAATACGAGCACATCATTCTTGGGAATGAGAGAAATACAAGTTGAGTTAAAATCCTCATACATATGACATTTCCTTCTACGGTTTTCGACCACATTAGGAAGATCGTTGCCCACCAAATTGAAAAAAACAAAAAAAAATTCAACAAGCTAGCCATCTATACCTAAACTTTTATCTCACTTAAATTTGTGAAAAACCTTCTCCAAATCCTCTTCCAGAACTGGATCCATCAAGTGCCTATTAAAAACTTCATCCACATATCTGGGAAAAAGAGAGGCAGTGTGAATAATCTCAACCATAGAGGCTACCTGGGGGGCTCTATACAAGGCTTGAAAATAAATAACTACAAGCTTGGCCAAATCCTTAAAGGATTAGATGCTACCACAATTATGATCCATTAATTCCCATATGGTATTAACCATCCATCTACCTTTTATGAAGTTTTGAAAAAACTTTGTGTTATCATCTCCCGCTTTCAACCATATGGCCCTGATTTTAAACATCCATGACTCTTCTCTTTCCTCCAAAATCCTCCCCATCGAAGCTTCTAGTTGGATAATTTTCTACTTTGAGTTATTTAACTCTTACCCCATCCAAATAGGATATTGTAATTTCTACAAATCACTATCTATTTGTTTATTTAATTTATCTATAACTGAGAAGTGCATGATCTACCATCTCCCTGATTATAATGATGCTAGTGTTCTCTAACCAAGCCTCTAAAAGCCCCATCCTTTAACCATACTAAATTAAATTTAAAAGGAGATCTTGGCTTCTTGGACTCACCCTTGAACTCCAAGAAGAGATGATGATGATTAGTACCACCTCCATACCCAATCACTATATACAAATTGGAATGAAGGCCAAGAGAGTATATTTTACCAGAAATCAATCAATTATGTGCACAACCGTAATATTTCCCACCCTTTTTTCCTCCCTTATGAATTTTTGATTCATGAGATATTCCCAGAAAAACACTCTCTCATGGTAGGGGTCATACACATTTACCAATTTGAGAGTGCCTCCAAATTATTTAGAGAAAATGTCGGCCATTAAGACCCCCTCACAACCCCAAGAACTGAGGATATTTACATACTTTTGATTACAACCCATGGCAAGATCACCTAAACTACCCTTCGCATTGATAGCCAAAAAGCACCTACTAGGGAACATCATTTCCATCGACTTTACAATATCACTACAAGACTCAAAAGTTTCTTGCAGAAATAAAACATACAGCTTACTCAACAAGATTAACTACTTCAATGCTGGATGCTTAGAGGAGCTAGCCATCCCCCTATAATTTAACGAAATAAACTTCATCTAGGACCATATATAGGGGTGTTTGTCTCTCTAAGAACCCCTTCCAAAGAAATTTGTTTACCAACAACAATATCCTACTTGGTCTGTATTTTTGCTTTAGAATATTGGATTGGTGCCCGCGAGGGAATTTGGACAACTTAGATGGAGGAGGAGGACCCAAACCCCCCATGGAATCCCGAGGACCTAAATACCTATATTTGTACCTAAAATTGTAATGGGATCTGCCTTCCAACTTAGAGGAGGAACCAAAAGATAACACAAGGTAAGGAGAAGGGGTCGAGAAACAGGAAGGTTCTGAAACAATCAGACAAGGGAGAGGTCACAGATTCCTTGCATGACCCACAGAGAAAGAAAAAGCATAAACCATAGAGCATACAAATTTAAAGGATAAATGGAAAGAAGAAGAGGAAACACCCAATTTTGAGGATGCCCCTATGCCAGACATCCCAACAAGATACGTCGACGTAGCTGCCGAGCTAGACTACACCCAAGATTCGTTAATTGAGACACCCAAAATAGGAGGTACTTAAGATCTACCTTTTGATAAATCTTCTAATGAATCTCCAAAACCCAACTTATCATTCAAAAAACCTCTGCCCTTATTATCTTGAAACGATGACGAATTCCTTAATTCACCTAGGAATGACATAGGGCAATCTTTTAAAACATGCCCCACCTCAAGGCATCTTTTGCATCTAAAAAAAACCCCTTCATAGTAAAAAATATGACTGTGAGAAAATTCACGATACTGAATATTTAATTTTGCCACCAATCCTTCCTCGATATCAAGATTATCCAAGATCCTTACAAAATCCATCTTTCCGGACTCCATAAAAGATCATTCATAATCTAAAAATATCCCGAGCTCATTTCCTATAAAGCGAAAGACATCATTTTTCGATACATGCATTGAAAATCCAAGCATACATACCCACACTATCCCAACAACAAGTTGCTCCCGATTAGGATCAAACAACATAGACCACTTTTTAAACAGAATGGGTGTTGCTTCAATGTTTAGTATCTTGAAAGAACCCATGTTGCTTCATATTCCTTATTGAATCTGAGGGAAAACCACCTTCTTGTTAATGTGCTGGCAGTCAGAAGAGAAGGCATTAACTTCCCCCATTCATCCTTTACCCATGCTTTCCAACTAGTTGTTGAGTAGTGTCGAACCCTTACTTTTCCTACTAAAAATATCCCCGTTTTTTCCAAAATGCCATCTAAACGAAGACCAACTCCTAGAGTCAGATTTTTGACCACATCTCTCACCTTTTTGCATTTAACTTTCTTGTTAGATTGTTTAGGTTCCTATGTGCTTGACTTATTTCCCAGAGCATGAAAAAAGGGATAGACCCCTTAGCGAGCCCCACCTTTAGGCTCCTCCCCTCTAGAAACAACCTCAAGTCTTGTCGAAGCTCCTTCTCCTTAATAAGATAAATCCCCCACTAAAAAATGATGAGGGGTTGTTTGCTACCCAAAGCCCCAAAATTTCCCCAAAAGAAATTAACAAATCAGCTGCAACACTAGTGAAAAAACCCTCCATGGGGAAAGGACATCCAAAATCATCACAAACATGCAACACCCCCCACTCCCCTCCTCCCCCCGCCGAAGCCCAAAACCCTAACCCTAACAACTCTTCAGAGAAAACCTGACAATTTTCCAAACTAACTGATTCCACCAAAGAAACATCAAGTGCTAAGATAATGAAAGGATTAATGGTCGCCCTCAAGGGTTCCTCCACCTACTGAAAACCCACAAATTTCCATTCTTAAAAAACTGCATTCGGGTCGCCTGCAAACCCTACTAGGGAAAAAACCCCGATATGAGATCTAGAAGTAAAAGAACCAAGGGTTCAATAACCTAAAGGAATATCCTTCAAAATCAGAAGAGATTAAAATATCTCACATTACATGAGCCCAGTTGTCACGCCCTCCTCTATCCTGACATTCGGGGAGGAAAAGCTCACCTTGTCCATCATTTCCCATAGTTGATGTGGAGGATATTTCCATATAAACTTAGATTCAAAAGGGTCTGATGAATAGTCGACAATATCTTCCTTGTTGCAAAAACTCATTAGCAAACCTTGAATATTGGTCTTTCCCTAAGACAAAAAAACAAAAACCCCAAAAAACCTCACCTGCATCTTCCTTGAGACCACCGCTTCACGACTACGACCCAACAACTAGGGAACTGTCGAAGGAAAGAAAAATCGTTGACATCTATGCGCCTCAAAAAGTGATCGACCAAGCTCCACACAAAAATCACAAACCCCATTCACTTGACTATTCTAGCAAGATGAAAAAAATATAATGATTGCAACTATGCCAATTTTTTTTTTCTGAGCCCTGCGATTGCTAAAGACACGTGCACGCAAACTGCAGAACCATCTCTCCACTATTTAATTCCCACCAAAGAAATTGTTGGCCTCACTCTTACTAGATTTATTGCCCAGCAGGGGCATTGCCCAAATACAAAATAAACTACCAAAGAGACAATTATCTACCTACACTACCCACTCAACACAAGAAAAATATATTCTCTATAACTCTACAAATGTTTGTAACAAGACTCCATCATTCAGGTACTCAAAGGTTGCACTAAAAGAAACATATGCATTATATTTTGCATAAAAAAATAACACATTAGTGTTAGGAAAACTCAAAATTCAATAGGCACAAATTGTATAAATAAAAATACATGTTTGGAAAAACTAATTCATTTTCTAACATTTCATCTTTTTACACAAATATTATTGTTTCTTTTCAAATCTGCATTGCCAATAACTAGTGATGAAATATCATCATAAGTGACTCCCAATCTATGACAAATTTGATTACAAATAAACATAAATTACAAAAAATAATTGATAGGTTAGAACCAAATCATTTTTACCTAATAACTAACCCAAACTATATGATAACCATTTATATATTAAGAAATATTAAAATGATTAAAATAAAATACAATGATGGTTTAAATTATAAAATTTTAAACATAATTATATGTATACACACTTTCTTTTTTTCTATTTATCATAATATCATATAGAATATATATACCATTTATTGAAGAAATCTTTGGATTTTCTTCGACGTTTCCAATCATCTATATAAAAAAAAAAAAAAAAATTATTAATTTAGTATATTTTCTAAAATTACGTAATGATAATAAAAAACAAAATTATTGATCTAGTTGGTAGAAATTGAAAAATCTTAATATTTAAAACTTTTAAATACATAATTAAAAAAATAATATTATTAATTAATATTATTATTATTATTATTAATGTAAATAAATATTAAACTAATTCCTATCAACCTGTATTAATTAGGTGATTGATATTTTAAAAGAGTACAAATTTCCCTCTTGTCAATGATATTTGTTCATCTGAACGCATATACATAAAAAAATTCAGTTATCAATGTAATTGCTTATAAATGAAACGAAGAGTATAAATATTATTCTACCTGATCATGGTTCTCATGCAATTACAAATATTGAGGAAGTGGATAAATGTGAGTGCCACGTAACTCGTTGATGAATCAGTATTTGGACAAACACTTCACTTGCACACGGAGCTTACAGCCAGTCAGATGTAGTGATCATGAAGGCTAATCATCCCTCAGGTACCTGTAGTTTGGGACAGTGATGAAAAGTCATACGACATTCCGAGGCTCTCAATTGTTCAACACCTGCGAGCTCTTCTAAATCATGGCACTCGGAAACATATAATGTTCGAAGCTTTGTGAGATGGGCCAACCCCCTTATGCTCCTCAGCATCGAACAATTAAAAAGCACGAGCACCTCCAATGATACCAATGTTTCAAGACTGGGCAACTGCTCCAATTTATCACACTGATAAAGCCTTAGCCGTTGAAGTTTTGAAAGAGGACTTAGCCATTCTATTTTTCTCAAATTAGGACAGTTAGTCAATCTCAGCTTCTCCAATGATACCAATGTTTCAAGACTGGGCAACTGCTCCAATTTTTCACACTCATAAAGCATTAGCATTTGAAGTTTTGAAAGAGGACTTAACCATTCTATTTTACTCAAATTAGGACAGTTAGCCAATCCCAGATCTATCAGTGCATCTGGCAGTCTTCCAACCTCCACCAGAGCATAGCACTTGTCGATGCGAAGAATTTCAAGGCTGGGGCAAATGCCTTCGGCCCCTTCAACCATTTTAAATGACAGCTGGCATAATGAAGTACAGCTGGATATCGTGAACTCGGTCAGCTTATTCAACCGTCCAAGAGAATCCGGCAAACCTTTCAATTTCACGCAGCTATCCAGCTTCAATTTCTTCAGGTTCCTTAGCCGTCCAATGTCACTTGGCAATTCTGTCAAGTTTTCCAAGCCATTGAGGTCTAAAATTTCCAGGGAACATTGATGTGCAAGTTGGGAAGGCAATACCTCAATCCTGTTACAACCAGTAAGATATATGTACTGAAGTGTGCAGATGTTTCCAAGGGTTTCCCTCGACATGGTTAAAGCACTGCAATAACTCAAATCAAGATATTCGAGCCTTGTTAGATTCCCAAAGGAAACCGGAAGCCTCTTCAAAGCACTGCAACGTGAGAGGTCGATGTGTTTCAGATTTGTTAGATTCCCGAAGGAATCTGGCAGAGAACTCATCGTACTGGATGCCATCTTCCAGTGTTTCAACGAAAGCAGTTCGCAAAATTCTTCGGGTAACTTTGGTGACCCTTTCCAACATATCATAATCCTTTCCAGGTTCGTCAACTGTCCAATGGACTTTGGAACATCATAGAGCGCTTCTTCAATCGTTAATTCTCTCAACTGCAAAGGTGCCTGCAAAAATGTTCAAAGATAGAGAAGACTGTCATCTACAAAACCCTTGGATTGGATTTGATCCAGAAATTAAATAAATAAAACCTTTTCGAAGTCAACGAATATCTATTTACCTGCGATTTACGCCGCAACCATCGCAACCAGCGCCCATCGTGCACTTCTAAAACTCTTAACTTTGTCAATGGAAACGAAGAAGGCAGGCAAGAGAGGGTATGGGCGGTGCGAAGCCATATGAGTCGATTCGGTGACTGCAATGCATTCCTAATACTTTTCAAGTGACCATTTTCCCGCCCAGTATCAATCATCCTGTAGTCGTAGTCAATATCAAGAAGTTGCAAGTTCCTAATTTTGAAGCCTGGAAGAAACGATGGATCTTCTTTTTTTGTCCAACGCATACTAATTCCCCGCACTTCGGTTACTACCTGTTCATTATTGAAAAGCAGTGAAATATGAAAAAGCTGCACCCAGGTTTTATTGGATAATCTATAGCAGAGAGAATGATTAACTACTTACAGATTGCTGCAACAAATCCTTAAAGTCCTTTGCGCGCCAAATCCGACGCGGCAAGCTTGGATTGTTGGCAAGATGTCTTCCCAGATCCCTGACGTGATCGTGCATTCTAATCTCCATATCGGCACCGACACCTTCTTTGTCCACAACATCTTCTAGCTCTACAAGATTCTTATTTAGTAGACTTCGAAACGCATCCCGCGGGCCTTTCAAGCCACATCCCTCCCATATGTTTATTGCCTTATCCCTTCTTTCTCCAATGAAAAAACATGAAATGTCTAAGAATATTATTCTTTCGTCCTCCATCTGAAGTGCATCGTAACTTATTTGAAGACGAGTTTTTATGTCTTCTGGGAGTATCTGTCCAAGTCTTTCCAATTTGTCTTCCCAAAAAGACTTGTCATAATCTCCATACAGAAGACCTCCAAACACCTTCAAAGACAAAGGCAGGTGATTGCACGCCTTTAAATACTTTTCCACTAGATCTTCAAATCCTGGGAGTGGATGGGGCTGGGTGAAAGCATGCCAGCAAAAGAGCTCTCGGGACTGTTGTGGATTAAGGCCAGTTAACTGATAAATTGATGACTCTTCCACTAATTTCGACTTTATGAGAACATCTCTGTCTCGAGATGTAATCAATATTAAACTATTGGAGTGAAGATCATCTCGAATTGGCTTCAGAAGTGCCTCTAACTGATTCTTATGATCTACATCATCTAAAATTACCAACGCTTCAAAAGATTTGAGACGGTTTTTAAGCAGCTCTATTCCTTCACTTTCACTTTCTATTTTTTCATCTTTCAGAGCTGTCAAGCGCTTGAAAAGTTTCTTCTGCAATGATTCTAAAGAGGCTTTGCGTGCATTCTCCCTTACATCTGCTAAGAAGCAAGATTTACTGTATTCAGACTTCTTCCGATTGAAAAGTTCTTTAACCAACGTTGTCTTACCAATACCACCCATGCCTACAATCCCGATGACCCGGGGTTTCTTACTCTGCACCCCGGGGTTCTTTAACTGCACTTTTTTTTCAAAATCTTCAATCTTGTCATCCAAACCGGTGGGATGTTCTGCAACATGCAACCGGCCGGTTCCTCTCAGATTTCGGCGCACAGAATCAACAACCTCATCGACTAGCTCTCCCTCATCCCTACTTATTCATAAGAAAATACAAAACCTAATAGTAAGAAAACTGTAGGTAAAAGAAACTTACATATTGAATCCATAGAGGAAAAGTTGGACTTCTCACCTGTTAAACCTCTCCAGCTCCAGCCCACTTGTTTCTGCAACAGTATAGAGAGCAGTCCGCCAGTTTCCAATCGTGGTGGAGTTGTAACGCGGTTGTGAGTCATGTGTTCTCTTCTTTTCGAGGATGCGTAGGGCTTCAGCGTACACTCCTTCGCCTTGTGTCATTTTAAGCTCGCCGGGCTCGATTTTGTAAAAGACAGGAATAATTGGCTTTCCTGACTGCACCATGAGGTGGAGCTCCTTGAGGCACCATGCAGATTCTGCATACTGTGGCGAGAAGATAGCCACATGGACGGACGCAGTCTTGATAGCGTCTTGTATTTGAGAAGTTAAATCATCGCCTACTTGCATTTCCTTCTTGTCCCAAAAGACTCGGATTCCATGTAAAACCAGGCGACGGTAAAGATGAGTCGTGAAGGTAAGTTTTGTATCCGAACCACGATGGTTCAGAAATACCTCATAACAACAATTGGTGGGGAGATTGACAGCAGTGGAGGTGGAGGCCATTTCCAACTGAAATGGAAAGAATGAAACGGACACTAATGGGTCGAAGGGATGCAAATTGCCAGGGATTATGTGAGTGTTTCAGAAGCGCAGAGAAACTTTGTAAAGATTGTAATGAAAAATAATGTAGTTCGGAGATATATATACATAAGACGTTAAACCCTTCACTCGGATGAAAAGGCTATACCTTCAAAGGAATAAAAGCTGAACCGCTGCTATGAGGTAAATTCCGTGGTTTTCTTCAATTCCATCTGGACTCGAAGTTTCATATAATGAAAGTAATGTAAAGTAGTGGTGCTGGTCGGCCATTACCCCAATAAAAACTAAAAACTTTTGTGGGGCTGACCACTAATTTTCCTATGCACTTGGCCAACTGTAAAGTAGTGGCCTTGGTGGGCTATTGCAAAATACAATGTTTGTGGAGGGTGAAACCACTTTTCTATGGACTTGACACGTATTCAAAGACCGTGCTTTTTGTAAGATATTTCACATGGAGTGGAACCAAAGGTTAAGATGCTCTGCAGTGTCAGTCACGTAAATCCGACAAGATGCGCAACCCAAAAAGCAGCGATAAAGTTTGGGTTCATTTGTCCCCTCCACCTCAATCTCGTTTCTTCAGAGAAAATAAATAGACTATAGAATTTTAAAACTCTCACAATATAATCCGGGTTTACGCCAATATTTTCGATGTGGTATATGTGGTAAATTAAAATAATTTAACGAGTCTCAGCGTTTGAATAATTACTTTCTATTTAATTGATAATTGATATTTATATTTTGTGTTTTTAGCTAAAAATGAGTTAATTGTTTCATTATTATTATAAAGATTCATTTAAATTGCTTTATCAATTTTAAATTGTTTAGCAATTTAATTCGTTATCAAATTAATGGATAAATCTAATTAAATTTAGGTTTAAAGTTGTTTTCAATGCATTAATTAAATTAAATTTAAATTTGAACAAGCTTACATAATATTAATAAAATTCATTAAATTTATATTTAAATATATTTAACTATTAAAATAACTTCTATGAAATTAATCAAATTTGAATACTAACATATTTATTAGGCCGTAAAGCGCTTGTCTTTGAAAACAAGTCTCCTAGCTGCGACTATGTCCATGTTTGAGCTATTGGATCAAATGTTAGACGATTGAAATGTTTTAAGCCATTAGACCCACAAGTAAATAAATTTATGTTATAAAATTAAACTCCACACAAACCAATTAATTTATATTACATGGATAAAAAACAATAAATAAATAATAATAACTATTTATATATTTAAATATTACATTTTTGTGTCACGTAGCTTTCCAACAAAATATGATAGAAATGTTGTATTGTCATGTTTAACATTTTGACTATGTCAAAATACACAAAAATAAAAATACATGAATTTTTTTTGTTATATATTATTTATGTTACAAAAATGATTCCCTTGGTTGGACCACTGGTTTAAATTTGACAGGAAAATTAGGGATACGATATCTAGGCGTGCCGCGTGTCTCATTAGAATTCGACTTTTTTTAGCAGTTGTCGCTGTCATCCACCTAAGATGATTCCATTGGTTAGTTGTTAATAAGACATTTATTGTTTGTATTCTTTTCATCAAACCCCACCCAACTAAACAGTTCATTACATCTTAGCCCCACCCAACCAAATCTGATAGTACCTTTATGATTTATATTCAATATATAGCTGTCTCCCATTACAATTCTTCCTTACCTTGTTGGACTTAGTGGGCGGACGTCTCTTTCATCCAACTAAGAGATAAGTCCTTGACGCCACCCACCCATTAGCCGTGGGTACGCGTCACGTTACATCTTCCTTACATCCCTCGCTACATCCAACTGACATGACTCATTTAGTGTGGCCCACCGTCTGGTACGATAAAGTTAAGGTGGATGACCATACACGCAAACTCCAAGATGGCGCGTCAAGTACATTTAAAAAAAGGTGTGGAATATCATATGCTTGAAGGAGTCACATTGTAATAGTACTTGATATTCATGAACAAGTAGGTTTTAGAATAATTATAAAATACATGGAATTGCATATATCATAAAAAATTGTACATAAATTAAATTAAAGTTGAGGAAAATTGACCTAAAAAAACCATCCACATGTATAGCATAGCATAACAAAATAGGAATGATGCATTAGCATCTTTTTATATTTGTCATTTTACTTTTCAAAGTAAAGTCTTATCGGAAATGAAGAATAAAAAAAAGGAGTGGTCCCACCATTTATTAAAGGATATAGGTAAATACAAAGAAAATGGCAAATGGTCCAACATTTATTAAAGGGTATAAGTGAATATAAAGAAAAGGGGTTCATAATGATTGAAGGGGACTTAATTGAGAGAATATGGAATATCCAAATGTCGAGTTCTACACAAACTTCACTCCTTAAGGTTCATTGAAGATGGGGGTGATTCGAAAAGGAACCAATGAAGGATATGAAATACTTTGGTTAATAGATTTTACATTTATGTAATGTATATAATATTAGCAATTGTTTCAAAAGGTGTAAAAATAGGTTTAATAGGTTTGTTAATTTGGAAAAATAGTATAAAAAGGATATTTATAGACATTTATGCCATACGTTTTACATTTCTAAAAGTAGCAAGATCAAACTTTGAAGATAAAAAATCATACATTAAATTTCAACTTTAATTAAAACTTACTGTTACCCACCGGTTTTAATTAAATCTATGCGTTTTAATTTAAAATAAAGCCATTGTTTAGTGGTATTATAAATTATTTTATTTTATGTTGGCTGTCTTTTTTTTTCACCTTCTAATTTTCATCATAGAATTTAAGTTTTATATTGTAATAAATATAAAATATACTTCATTTTTTTTAAATATTATTCTTCTAAAAAAATTTACCCAACGTTTACCAAATTTATTATTATTATAATAGTTAGATAATTAGCATAATTTATAATTATTATTTAAGTTGTATAGCAAATTATTTGATTATTGTTTAAATATGAATCCATATGAATAGAATTTGGATGATACTAATTTTTATTTATTTTTAATTAAATTTGATTAACACACTCAACTCTCCTCCATTCCATTCCTGATATCATAATTATAAAATACAATTAAAAAATTTGAATGCATAAAACTAACTACTTAACTACTCTATGTGGTCAAAAGGTCAAAAATATGTAAAATTGAATGCATAAAACTAACTACCTAACTATCCTATGTGGTAAAAAATGTGTAAATCATGATTACAAGCCCAACACTTTACTAAAATTTATAGTTAAAAAAATGTAAAAGTTTTTTTTTTTTTAAATTATATGTATTGTAGAAATTGCCCCAAAAAGTGAATAAAGAGGCACATAAGATTGTTAAATTGGAATGTTGAATTGGAAAAGTTGTATTTTGTAATTGAAATATAATTTATCATTTATTTTACCAAATAAATATTTAAAACCATTGTGAAGAAATATTGATTTTCTAGAATGGACAATTTATACTAAGAGGAAACAACAACTATAGATTACTTTTGTTTAGGCATTCTATGTTATTTGATTAAGGGAATTAAGTCATTTATTTTTCCTATTGATATGATGACATTCACAATGTATATTGTATTCTTATTTCATTTTATATTCTCTATTATTGTTGATTATCTCATTTATGAAATTATCTATATTTGCTATTTTTGGAATTTTTTGTTGATTATTTCATTTATGAAATTATCTATCTTTGTTGTTTATGGAAATTATATCCAAGGAATTAACAAATCTAGGAATCTTCTATATTTATTTAATAATCACTTTTACAAAATATTCTCCATCAAAACAGTATGCAAGGAAGTCCCTTTAGTGAAAAGCTTTACTTTCTTTGCTACCATTCTTCTCCTCAAACATTTTTCTTAATCTTTTGTTCATAAAACTATGAATCTCCTAAGACAAAAAGTTAATCTAAGGCACCCACTCTAACACTAACCCAACTCTGTGCAAGCGGATTCTTCGAAGAAATAGTTTGCAGATCCCTGGTATTTGTAGATCTGGTAAAGGGAACTATGGTTATGTTCTAATCCAGGGTTAATGGATTGAGGTTTATGAATTCTTCGGCATTTATATAAATGTGTTGTAACACTAAAAGGAACATAATGAAAAATCAAGCTGGTAGTCACGATTTGGGATCCAGGGGAAAATCTCTGTGTATATCTGTTTTATGTTTTATTCTCTCACTATTGTTTATTTTCTGTTTTTAAGATTCGTTTGTAGATAATTTCTGTACAGGGTTAAAACCTACAATATTTTCCTTCAAGTAGAACATAATTCGATTTAACCAATTTACAAGAATAAAATCACATATTTTTATGGAAATAAATGTTCAAAGTAATTGTCCCATTAGACAAGGTGCTTCACATCATGCTCAACCTAGAGTCCTCCATGATAGAGAAACGAAAGTACTTATGTTCATTTTAGCAGAGACATGACTGAATTTATAAAAAAATATGGTCCAAGATTGATAGCCAGTCTATTATCCAAATGTGCTAAGTATGTAATGAATTCTATCCTGGTATACAAGTTGTTAGATGTCATGAAGGACCTATTTGTAAAATATGTAATAGTGAGAAAAGATTCCATTGTTTCTCTTGTTTCAACAACATGAATCTTAGTGAACAACTTGATGTTCTAAGAGTTATTACCCCAAGTTAAAGAGATGCTAATAACATTGGGTAATTCAATATTGTAAGTGACAAATGTTTGTGGTGGGAAATATAAATATAGTGGCCACACAATAAGTTATTTCTCTTATTTCAAATAAGCTTCCACAATCTGTAGACCAACTTGATTTTCTAATTGTGAGGAGATGTGGCATGTAGTCCATATATTATGAATGTTATTTGAAAAGAAAATGGGTGATGGGTGCATTACTTTACAAAATTTATATGGATAAATATTATAGGGATGTTGAAATTGACATGGAATCAGTTGTTTCTCTCCCAGAATGTTATGGAACTAGCTCACAAAATAAAATAAAATATATATCAACGACTTTGAAATCAGCCTCTTTGAAGGGGAAACCTCCTTTACATTACATAAATGAACAATTATTGGATGATACAAATTACAAAAACACTTTTAGATATATAGGAGTCCATGGGGCCACAATATAATCCTAGCCGACCTAACAATAATAATATAAGGCAACAACAATAACAATAGTGGTCTTTTATGGGGCACAATAATAACAATATGGGGACTACATGGGTACAACAATGACCATAAGGGGGCTAAACTAACAACAATAAGGGACTACACTAGTAATATAGGGACCTGACATGCCCCTCTCCTTAAAAAAAGTGTTGTCCTCAATGCTTGAGTAGTTTTGGATGCTTCTGTACAAAACTATCATCCTCCCATGTGGAATCTTTAGTGGGTAAGTTCTTCCACTTGATGAGATACTTTGAAATTGATTGATTCCGTAGCTGTCGAGTTCTTATTTCTGTGACTGCTTTAGGTTCCAATATGAATTTTCCTTCCTCATCAAGTTCTGGAAATATTGTTTGAACTAGAAGTTTGTCACCTATAACCTTCTTTAAGCATGAAACATGGAAAAATGGGTGCACTCGGGAAGATGCAGGAAACTTCAATTCGTATGCCATAGTACCAATCTTTTGCAACACTTTGTAAGGACCATAGCACTTTAGTGATAATTTATTTTTCTTATTAGCTTGCTTGAGGGACATTTGTTTGTATGGTTATAGCCATAAAAATACCCAGTCTCCTACACAAAAAATTCTCTCGCTGCGATGTTCATCTGCATGTTGTTTCATTCGATTTTGTACCAAATTTAGGTTATCCTTTAAGAGTTGGAGAACTTGTTGTTGATGCTCGATGTGATCTTCCACTTCTTGAACCTTAGAATTTCCTCTTAAAAATGATGTGTTGGAAGGTGGATGATATCCATAAAGTGCCATAAATGGGGTCATTTTTGTTGCAGTGTGGAAGGAAGTGTTATACCATGATTCAGCTAGAGGTAAATACTTGACCCATTGTGTTTGTTTATCAGATATAAAGAAACAAAGATATCCTTCCAAACATTTGTTCACTATATCAGTTTTCCCATCGAATTGAGGATGATAAGATGAGCTATGAGGTAGTTGAGTACCCAAACAAGAAAATAATTATGTCCGAAAATTTCCAATGAAAATGGGATCTGTGTCACTTACAATAATCCTTGGGTTTCCATGTAGCTTTTGAATTGTTTCCATAAATTCAGTAGCAACTGTACTCACTTTAAATGGATGAGATAATGTACAAAAGTGTGCATACTTGGTAAGTTTATCAACTACCACCATGATGAAACTCTTTCCTTCGGACTTAGGTAAACCTGTGATAAATCCATTGAAACCTCCTCCTAACATTGAATTGGAATAGATAAAGGTTGTAGAAGACTCAGGGTCTTAATTGTATCAACTTTATTTTTACAGCAAACCAAACATTTCGCCACAATGCTTTGAATATCGGATTTAAGGCCATCCCAGAAAAATTATTTCTTCACCCTGTGGTAATTTTTAAAAAATCCTGAGTGTCCTCCTAAGGGAAAGGTGTGCAATTCCAAAAGAATATTTTGTTTTAGCTGGGAATTCTTACAAATATATAAGTGTTTGTACCATAAGGAATCATTTTTCCAAATAAATGTATCATACGTACTGGGATCTTGCTGCAACGTTTGAGTGAGTGTCCACACTTCTTCAACATTCTTCCATTCCTCCCTTGCATCGGTTATCCAATCTGGTTGGATAATAGAAATGGCACAAAGAAATGCTTCCACATCCTCATCCTTTCTTGAGAGTGCATCTGCAACAACATTTAGATTCCCTTTTTTGTAGATGATTTCAAAGTCATAACACAACATCTTTGTGACCCTTTTTTTCTGCTCTTCTGAAGATAGTCTTTGTTCCAAAAATCATTTAAGACTATCATGATCAGTTTTTACCTTGAAGTGCCTTCCCATTAGGTAAGGTCGCCATTTTTTTAGTGCATGTATTATTGCCAACATTTCCTTCTCATAAATAACTTTATGTAAATACTTTGGACCTTTGATTGGACGAATTTTGAAAGCAATGGGTCTTCCTTCTTGCATTAAAACAACACCAATTCCATTTTGTGAGGCATTACATTCCACAATAAAGGTTTTTATGAAGTTTGCGTAGCTAAGACCGATGCTTGGAACATTGCCTCTTTAAGATATTAAAAGGCCTTAAAAGGCCTTAGTTGCTTCAAGAGTCCATGAAAATGCATTTTTCTTCAATAATGTTGTTAGAGGTGCTGCTATTCTCCCATAATTCTTAACAAAATTGCGATAATACCCTGTTAACCTGAGAAATCCTTGCAACTTCTTTATGTTTGTGGGGACTTTCCATTCCTTAATGGATTTAACTTTGATAGGGTCTACCTTAACACCCTTCTGAGATACAATATGACCCAGATAGTCCACCTCTTGTACTCCAAAGAAACATTTGGAGGTTTTTTCATATAATTGTTTCTCCTCTAATAGTTTAAGCAACCTATCAACATGTTGAACATGATCCATCCAAGACCTGTTGTAGATTAGTATATCATAAAAAAATACTAACACAAATTTCTCAAGAAGGGTTTGAAAATGGAATTCATCAACCCTTGAAATGTATAAGGTGCACTGGTAAGGCCAAAAGGCATGACCGAAAATTCATAATGACCCTCATGAATTCTAAATGTTGTTTTTGGAATGTCTTTAGTCTTCATTCTAATTTGATGATATCTTGAACGAAGATCGAACTTGGTGAAATAAATTGCTCCATTCATCCAATAGTTCATCAATCACAAGAATGAGAAATTTATCTTTAATAGTGAGCTTATTGAGCTCCCTATAATCCATATACATGCACCATGATCCATCCTTCTTGTGCACCAATACTACTGGAGCAAAGAAAGAATTTTGACTAGGTTGAACTATACCGACCTCTAGCATTTTTGCAATCATACGTTCAATTTCTCTCTTTTGGACATAAATATATCTGTAAGGTTTGATGTTTCGAGGAACACTTCCTGGAATCAAATTAATAGCATGATCATGATCACGAATGGTGGGAGTCCTTTCAGAGTTTCAAACACCTTGGAATGATTGTCCAATAATTTTTGGATATCTGGAGAAATAGATGATTTTGATATTGGAACTTCTAGTGAGAATGATTGTGTAATTATGCCTCATTATTCTTTCTTCAGAAGCTTTTTCATGACATTAGATCTTATTATATTTCCCGAATTCCCTGCGATACCCCGTAATTCAACTTCCTTTCCTTCCGAAAAAAAAATTCAAGAAAAATTCTTGAAAATTAAAAGTTATCGTTCCCAAAGATTATAACCATTGTACTCCTAGTACAAAATCAGCACCACCCATTGTAATGGAGAGCATTGGACTATTAAATACATATTCCCATGGTTACCTTTGTTGATCAGCGGTTGTCATTGATGTCAACCCAAGCAACACCAGGGGCTAACCCAATATTGCATGGGAATTTTGACCAACCAGATTAATATATGGCACGCCATGTAATTCTTCACGGTTTGAGAGATATTCATGTTAGAAGTTTGTACCCCTAGTTAGTGGGCTAAAACCCCATGGGGTTGGGGCATGGGTCATTGAAAAGTAATAATTAATATTTTTTAAGCTCCTAAAATCCCTCCCACGTTCACTTGTTGAAGCCCCTCTCAACTTAAGCATTTATATAAATTGTGATCTTCATTTCCTCCTTAAGCAAGGGATTTCACCATCTGAAACAGGTCATCGTGGAATTTTCACTCTAACTTTTTTTCTACGAAGATTCAGAAGCTGAAATTTTTATGAGGCGAAGCCGAAATCCTGAGGAAGCTATTGTAAAAATTTCAAATCAAGGTGCACAATATTTTTGGAGATATGATCTGTGGAAGTCAGGATTTTTGCAGGCTCCTGAAATTCATCTCAAAGAAGTGACCTTGGTAAATTCGTCATTACTCTTTCTCTGAGTATCGGATTGGAATTCTGTAAAAAGTGGCAGATAGTGCACAGTCTGTACTTTTCGCTCTATCAATTTCAGAGCCAAATGAAGAAACAGTGACACGTGGCACATCGTACAAGTGTGATATGCAGAAATAGTCCATAATTAGGGTATTGTGAGAGATTGGGTATAACTCTCTCTTTAAGAATCCAAATTGGGTCAGACCTATGGAATTGGAAAGACAACTTAGAGGAATACTACAAGATTAAAAATCAGATATTAAGGATCTGAAATAACATAGATACACCAGTTTTAATATCAAGCTCCTAGAAGGCAAAGAAAAAGCTAGATCATGTGTTGTCAAGGGTTGCAAAGGACCAGACTTTCTAGGGAAGCAAAGCAAAGCAAGGTGCAGCAGAGGGTAGCATGAAAAGAGCATCAACCAAGGTGCATAACAGTAGCAATAAGTTCATCCTATGTAGTCTTCAAGTGGGCAGCATTGCATACAATCATTGTAAAGGTATTATTGTACTAAGTCATTGTAAATACATTATTGTAAAAATTGTAATAGTGTCTATCTGCCAAGGGTTGAAGAGGTAGTGTTGGGAGGTCTAGGATCATCATTAGGTGGTTGTTTCAAAGTTGGGGTTATGGTCTAGTATATATTCTTCTTCTACATCATTCTATGTCATTGTAAAGTGGACCATTTTCCCTGGTACGGGAGTCCATTCTTATTTTATTCTTCTATAGGGTGGTAGGGTGGTGCTAGGGTGAGTTGTAGCTCATTGGGTGTTGGGGCATCCATTCAGTTGACTACTGAAGAATCTCGAGCGTTGGAGCATCCATCCAGTGGGAGCTGGAGAAGAATGCTTTTCTAGATTCTAGGAAGTTGGAGCTTTATTTTCAATTGGAGTTGAATATTAAAGAATTATTAGAAAAGCATTAGGTGGTTTTTGTCCCGGAGTGGGTTTCCACCTTAAAAACTGTGTGCATTTGTGTTCCTCTTGTTTGCTACTATCATTGTACAAACAATGATAATAATTGAAGATTAACTAATGCTCTAATTGAAAGGAATACTGATTCACCCCCCCTCTCAGTATTTCCAACAATTGGTATCAGAGCTTGGTTCCTTCAATATCAGTTTAACAGCTGGAAGGAGGTCATGGAGCATACCAAGAATGGTGTACCTCTATTCAATGAAAATAATTATGCACTCTGGAAAGGAAGAATGGAGGTCTATCTCTTGGCGCAAGGTTACGAAGTATGGGACATTGTTCAAAATGGATTTACATCAACTACGGATGAACAAGGTAAGAAGAATTTGGTAAATGATGCAAAAGCAAAGAATATTATTATCAGTGGACTTATTGAATCTGCTTATCATAAGGTGTTGGGTTGTAAAACCGCCAAAAATGTATGGGACAAGCTTGAGAATATATATGCAGGTGACTCAAATGTCAAAGAATCAAAGCTTCAAATCTATAGAGCAAAATTTGAGCAACTCAGAATGAAAGAAGATTGCAACATTGCTGCATACTTCCAATACGTTGATGAAATAACCAATACTTTGGAAGGATTGGGAGAGCCAGTTGACGAGAAGACTATTATACGGAAGATTCTTAGAACGTTACCAGGGAGATTCAACCCAAAGGTATCGATCTTAGAATACAGTGAAAATCTGGACAAACTCAGCAAAGAGGAATTACATGGAGTTCTCATAGCATATGAAATGAGACTTGATGAAGAAGAGGGTACTTTGCATCTAGAAACTGCGTTTGTTGCATCTAAGAAAACCAATAAGGATAAACAACCTTCAATTGAAAAGACATGCACTTGCAAGTGTGAAGAAAAGGGAGATGATGAAGAAGGTCTTTCAGATGAAGAATATGCTTACTTCACGAGAAAACTAAAAATTGGTAAGGGACAATTCAAAGGTAAGCTTCCATTGATATGTTTCAGTTGTAATGAGGTGGGGCATTTTGCAGCAAAATGCCCAAACAGAAGTAATAGCAACTCAAAAGGAAAGAAAGGCTTTAAGAAATTCAACAAGCAGGGATCCAAAAGGAACTTTCTCTCTAAAGAAGATAGCTCATCATCCGATGAAGATAATGACAGTGAAGAAGAAGCCAATTAGAGAGTATTGTTTATGGCCAAGCACAATAAACAAGAGGTATCAAACAACGAAGAAGAAGGATGGACCATAGAATAATTTTATGAGGAAGCAATCAAGCTTATAAAAGATCTCAAGGCGGAGAAGATTCATTCCAATACTCTTGAAGAACAAGTTCAAGGTCTCAAAATTGAAGTTGAAGAACACAAATGCATTGAAGAGTCACTTCAAAAGAAGTTGGAAGAAAGCAACCAAGAAAGGGAAGAATTAGAATCCGAAGTAGTCTCGCTGCATGAGGAAGTGAAGAAAGGAAAAACTATCCAAAACTATGCCAACGACTCAAGGGCATTGGAAGAACTCATCAACAATCAACGATCTTACAACGACAGAACTGGCCTCGGTTACAAAGAAGAAGAAGCATGACCTTCTACAACAAAAAACAATGAACCTATGATATCTGACATGCATGTAGACTTCATTGGACAAGATTTGCAAGAACATCCTTGGAAGACGATTCCTCGACGAATATTTCCATCCAGGTACCATCATATTTTTCATGGCTATTGTTATTTATGTGGAAAATTTGGTCATAAAGTTGTAGAATGTCGCACGTACCCTAGGAACCAATACAATTCCAAGAGATCTGTCAAATATGAACCTCCCAGGGCTCAACGAAACATCAATAGATTTGAACATTTAAGAAATAATATTCAGATGTTACAAATGTCGAAACTTCGGACACATAGCCAAAAGGCTGCCGGACAGAAGTCCTCCGAATAATCCTCGAAGCCATAGAACGAACAAACATGGAAGAAGAAGAAGAAGGAATGGATGAGCTTTCGAGGCTCGAAAAGAATACTATTGTGTGGTATGTTGATAGTGGTTGCTCAACGCATATGACTGGAGATAGAAATAAATTTGTATCTCTGAAAGAGAAGAAGGATGGAACCGTGTCCTTTGGAAATGATGGATCTTCAAATGTTATAGGATCAGGTACTGTCACTCTCGAAAGCAAAGATGTTCTAGCCAAGAATGTTCTATTGGTTGAAAACATGAATCACAATCTCCTCAGTGTTGGACAAATGTGTGATCAAGGAGACACAATACTATTCAACTCCACGAAATGTGAAATTAGGAAAGGCGTGTATGGTGAAATTTTGGCTACAGCAAGTCGAGCTCCAAACGACATATATGTTCTGGATGAAACAACTAAAGCATGTCTAATAGTTAAAGAGGATGATACAATAATTGGTAGCAATGATGATCGACTAAGTAAGAATTTTGCTACAAAGGTCCAAAGAAAATAAATGATTTTGAGATATGTTACTTGGTGAGATGACATACTTCTTAGGGCTTCAAATATCTCAGCAAGAGAAAGGAATATTTATATGTCAAGCCAAGTACATCAAGGAAATGCTCAGTAAATTTAAAATGGAAGATTTCAAACCCATCCTTACTCCAATGGTAATAGGTTGCAAATTGAGCATAGACGACTCATCTAAGGATTTGGATCAAAGGTTGTACAGATCTGTGATTAGTAGTCTTCTATATGTAACAGCCTCCTGACTAGATGTTATGCAAGCAGTTGGACAAGTAGCAAGATTCCAAGCAGCACCAAAAGAATCACATATTAAATATTCACGAGCATTGGAATATCTTCGCCAGAAGCTTGGGATTCTCCCAAGTTCTCATTAGATTTTCCTTTTTCAGAATATAAAGGGGGAGTGGAAGTAGATTACAGGTCTATAGGATGGTTGTGTGTTAGGGGGAGTGGAAGTGTGTACATGTCCGCAGGATGGTTGTGTTTCAAGGGGAGTTACCCTTTGCCATTGATGTCAAAGGGGGAGAGAATGTTGTAGGAAGAGGTGTCATGATCGCAGGGGGAGTACTTGTGTTGCCATCAATGCCAAAGGGGGAGATTGTTGATCAGCGATTGTCATTGATGTCAACCCAAGAAGCACCAGGGGCTAACCCAATATTGCATGAGAATTTTGACCTACCAAATTAATATATTTTAGGTAAATAATGCTTTTGATGGTTTCTACTTGTTAGGAATTTGGCTTCTGTGATCCATAAAATTGGTATAAAATATTTCGGCAAAAATCACATTCCAATAGATTTTGTCGAAATATTTTATACCAATGGTTTCTACTTGTTGAGATGTTTCCATTGATATATGGCACGCCATGTAATTCTTCACGGTTTGAGAGATATTCATGTTTGAAGTTTGTACCCCCAGTTAGTGGGCTAAAACCCCATGGGGTTGGGGCATGGGTCATTGAAAAGTAATAATTAATATTTTTAAAGCTCCTAAAATCCCTCCCACGTTCACTTGTTGAAGCCCCTCTCAACTTAAGCATTTATATAAATTGTGATCTTCATTTCCTCCTTAGGCAAGAGATTTTGCCATTTGAAACAGGTCATCGTGGCATTTGCGCTCTAACCTTGTTTCTACGAAGGCTCAGAAGCTGAAATTTTTATGAGGCGAAGAAGAAAACCTGAGGAAGCTGCTGTAAAAATTTCAGAGCAAGGTGCGCAATATTTTTGGAGATATGATCTGTGCAAGTCAGGGTTTTTGCAGGCTCCTGAAATTAATCTCAAAGAAGTGACCTTGTTAAATTCGTCATAACTCTCTCTCTGAGTACTGGATTGGAATTCCGTAAAAAGTGGAAGACAGTGCATAGTCTTTAATTTTCTCTCTATCAATTTTAGAGCCAAATGAAGAAACAGTGACACGTGGCACGTTGTACAATTGCGCTCTACGGAAACAATCCATAATTAGGGCATTGTGAGATATTGGGTATAACTCTCTCTTGAAGAATCCAAATTGGGTCAGACCTGTGGCATTGGAAAGACAACTCAGAGGAATAATACAGGACTGAAAATCAGATATTGAGGATCTGTAATAACAGGGATACACTAGTTTTAATATCGAGCTCCTAGAAGGCAAAGAAAAAGCTAGATTATGTGTTGTCAAGGGTTGCAAAGGACCAGACTTTCTAGCGAAGCAAAGCAAAGCAAGGTGCTGCAGAGGGTAGCATGAAAAGAGCATCAACCAAGGTGCATAACAACATCAATAATTTCATCCTATGAAGTCTTCAAGTGGGCAGCACTGCATACAATCATTGTAAAGGTATCATTTTACTAAGTCATTGTAAATACATTATTGTAAAAATTGTACTAGTGTCTATCTGCCAAGGGTTGAAGAGGCAGTGTTGGGAGGTCTAGGATAATCATTAGGTGGTTGTGTCAAAGTTGGGGTTATGGTCTAGTATATATTCTTCTTCTACATCATTCTATATCATTGTAAAGTGGACCATTTACCCTGGTACGAGAGTCCATTCTTATTTTATTCTTCTATAGGGTGGTAGGGTGGTGCTAGGGTGAGTTGTAGCTCATTGGGTGTTGGGGCATCCGTTCAGTTGACTATTGAAGAATATCAGGCATTGGAGCGTCCATCTAGTGGGAGATGGAAAATAATTCTTTTCTAGATTCTAGGAAGTTGGAGATTTATTTTTAATTGGAGTTGAATATTAAATAATTATTAGAAAGGCATTAGGTGGTTTTTGTCCCGGAGTGGGTTTCCACCTTAAAAACTGTGTGCATTTGTGTTACTCTTGTTTGCTGCTATCATTGTACAAACACTGATAATAATTGAAGATTAAATAATGCTCTAATTGAAAGGAATATTGATTCACACCCCCCCCCCCCTCTCAGTATTTCCAACAAGATTGATATTATGGAAATTTCCAAAGCAATTTATAGTTCCTCCATTTGCAACCATCACTTGAAACTATGGTGCTAGGTATAGGAAGCAATTCAATTCCCTGGCTACCTTACAATGGATAAAATTTTCGGTATTACATCAATCAATCAACAATATTATATTTTTCTTCTTCATATGTCCTTTTATCTTGAGAGTTTGAGGGGTAATTCCTACTAATGCATTACATGATATGGTCATATTCATTTCTTCTTTCTCTACAATTGGTTCCTAGTGTATATCCTCATATTTTGAAGTTTCCTCTTCATTTTCTTCCTCCTCTTCACAATCTATGTAAAATAGTTTATTCTCAGCACACTTATGACCTTTAGTGTATTTTCTATCACAATTGTAGCAAAGCACTTTAGCTCTTTTTTCTTCTAATTGTTGTGGTGTCAACCTTGTAGGTTGTGGAAGTCTAGGAGTAGCAACACCTCCATATTTATAGTTGGGAGTGGTAGGCTTCCTTGTTGCCATAATTTTGATTTCAATTTTTCTTTCCAACTTGAATTCCTTATCTAATGAATCAGGTTCGGAAAGGCGAACCTCATGTTGGATGATATCCTTTAAAGTCCCTATGAATACGTCAATCATGTGTTACTCTAGAATATTAGTTACCCTCATATTCATTTTTTGGAAGTCCTCAATGTGATCCACCATTGAACCCTTTTGTTTGAGATTTATCAATTGGCTAAAGAAGGTGTTGATCTTTGTATCCTCATAACGTGTTGTCATTTCTTCCGTAAAAATTGACCAAGTGACAATTTTTTTACGAGAGAAAATTCATCAATACCATAAAAATATATCGTGTTCTAAATATAAAGTTGCAATGTGTACCGTTTGCATGTTTTGCACATTATGGAGATCAAAGTATTTCTCCATCTGTAGTATCCATGTTGTAGGATCCTTGCCATCAAATTTCCTCATATCGATATTTGGAATATGGTGGGTCTTGAATCCAACATTAGAGTCTATGAAATCCCAATTAACATTTATTTTTTTCTCATCCTCAGTTTCCTCTACTACTTTTTCGCCATTAGGAATATTTTCTTGATGCAACTTTGCCAAAACTTCCTTTAAACCTCCGGTGTATTTCTTCAAATATTCCATGTTGCTTTCTATTCCATCGATCTTAGCTTCCATGCCATTCTCAAACCACCCATCTTAGCTTCCACGCCATTCATCTTAGCTTCCATGCCTTTCTTCAAACCATCCATTTTAGCTTCCATTTCATTTTGGTTACCTTTTGCGAGAGCGACATTTGTTGCACGTGGTCTTGTAATTTTGACATATCATGTTGCACTTCATCCTCTTCATGGGCCATAGTAGAGTTTTCTGAGGGATTAACAGGTTTGGAATTATTTTTGGGAGGCATTAGAGAACCCAACAGTGATATCTATGCTTCAATTTTCCCTTGGAATCACTTCAAACTGTTTTTCAAACAAAAGTTATGCTATTTTAAAAAAAGATACACAATTTTTTCTTGCTTTTGAGAAGCTCAATATTGAAACTAATGTATCTCTGTTATTTTGGATCCCCAATATTTAAGCTTTTATCCTATAGTATCCCTCTGAGTCTTATTTCCAATGCCACATGTCAGACCTGATTTGGATTCTTCAAGATAAAGTTATGCCCAATCTCCCACAATGGCCTAATTATGGATTAGCTCAGTAGAGAAAACTTGTACGACGTGCCACTTGTCACCGTTTTGTCCTTTGGCTCTGAAATCAATACACAAGAAAGTAAAGTCTGTGTAATTTCTTCCCTAGGCCACCTCTTTGAGATGAAATTATGGAGCATGCAATAACCCTAACTCCCTCAGGTCATATCTCCGAAACTTTAGCAAACCAAGATCTGAAATTTTTACACGTTGTTCCTCACGATTTTAGCTCAAATGGGATTTTTTTTTTAGCTTCTTAACCTTTGTAGAAAAACAGTTATAGTGAAAATTCCACAATGACCTGTTTGCAGTAGAAATACCTTAAAATCCAAAGCTCTAATACCAAATGTTATGAAACCAACTCACAAAATAGAATAAAAGAGAGATCAAAGACTTAGAAATCAACCTCTTTGAGGGGGAAACCTCCTTTACATTAAATAAATGAACAATTCTTGGATGATACAAATGAAAAAACCTCCTTTCTATATATAGGAGTCCATGGGGTCACAATATAATCATAGCTGACCTAACAATAATAATGTAAGGGAACAAAAATAACAATAATGGTATTTTATGAGGCACAATAATAACAATATGGGGACTACAGGGGTACAAAAATAACAATAATGGGGCTACACTAACAACAATAAGGGAATACACTAGTAATATAGGGACCTAACATAGAAATACCAATTGATGTATCTAGTAAGATAACATTTGTTGATTGTGATATCGATGAAACAAAGTTAAGTGATGAAGGCATTGAAAGCTTGGGCCCTAATTTTTTTCAATCTCATCCATCTACTTTTGTTGCTCGCCTACCCAATGGATGAAGGGAAGTGGATCAAATGAGAAGATTTATTGAAATGCAGATTCTACATGTAGTGACCCATTGGATTGACCAAATATTAGTTCCTCTCCCATTAATGAATATAATATAGAAGGGTTATTATACATGGAATTCCCCACTCTATTCCCCATTGGGATGTTTATTTGTTACATCCATTCATTTTCAACCTTGAAATGCATGAACATGGTTTACATATACTCAAATATCTTGACCATATATTTGGAAGCCATCCTTGGTTTTGATATTTCTTGTTGAACGTGATTATTCATCATCACAGACAAGGAAAAACTTCTTTCTTTTTAAAAAATAATATCCATGAAAACGCACCGACAACTATTGAATACTTGCATCAACAACTTGATGATTTACCTGACAATACGTTAGCTAAAAAATTAATGAATTTCGGTTCTTCTCTTAGGGGCACAAGGGCTTATTGGAAAAAGTGTCATACTGAACTCACTGACATGATTATCCAATTAGCGTTCCCAACTTTATTTTTTACTTTAAGTGCAATAGACACAAATTAGCATGTCTTACACAAACTTATGCCTTCAGACACAATTCTCATCGAGGAAATCATCAAAAAAAATAAAATAAAAAAATTGAAAATATTTTCAATATCCACATATAGTTTCCATGTATATGGTCCAAACATTCAACATATTATGAAAATTAATTATTCAAAAATGTATTGGAGCTAAATCATTTTGGTATAGGTTCGTCCTCATTCATTTTCTCCCATTCTTTATGATTTTTTGAACAAGTTTTTGTTGTTTTGATTACTTTCTATATGTTCAATATATCTTCATTTTATTTATGTATGAGTGGAAACACAGATGTTCAACCCACATCAATGATTTCCTATGGTAACTACGTGCTCCAAACATGGAAACATTGGACTAGTCCAACCCTTCGAATGTTCCCATCATTTATTAAAGGATAATTATAAAATAGGTTTTAGAATAAGTAGGTTTTAGAATAATTATAAAATACATGGAATTGCATATATCATAAAAAGTTGTACATAAATTAAATTAAATTAAAATTGAGGATAATTGACCAAAAAAACCATCCACATGTATAGCATAACAAAATAGGAATGATGCATTAGCATTTTTTTATATTTGTCATTTTACTTTTCAAAGTAAAGTCTTATAGGAAATGAAGAATAAGAAAAAGAGTGGTCCCACCATTTATTAAAGGATATAGGTAAATACAAAGAAAATGGCAAATGGTCCAACATTTATTAAAGGGTATAAGTGAATATAAAGAAAAGGGGTTCATAATGCTTGAAGGGGACTTAATTGAGAGAATATGGAATTTCCAAATGTCGAGTTATACACAAACTTCACTCCTTAAGGTTCATTGAAGATGGGGGTGATTCGAAAAGGAACCAATGAAGGATATGAAGGAAATGAAATACTTTGGTTAATAGATTTTACATTTATGCAATGCATATAATATTAGCAATTGTCTCAAAACGTGTAAAAATAGGTTTAATAGGTTTGTTAATTTGGAAAAGTGGTATGAGAAGAATATTTATAGACATTTATGTCATATGTTTTACATTTTTGAAAGTAGCAAGATTAACTTTTGAAGATGAAAAATTATACATTAAATCTCAACTTTAATTAAAACTAACTATTACACACTAGCTTTAATTAAATCTCTGTATTTTAATTTAAAATAAAACCATTGTTTAGTGATGTTATAAATTATTTTATTTTATGTTCATTGTATTTTTTTTTTACCTTCTAATTTTCATTAAAGAATTTAAGTTTTATATTGTAATAAATATAAAATATACTTAAAAAAAATATTTAAATATTATTCTTCTAAAATTTTTTACCTAACATTTACCAAATTTATTATTATTATAATAGTTAGCTAATTAACATAGTTTATAATTATTATTTAAGTTGTACAACAAAGTATTTGGTTATTTTTTAAATATGAATCCACATGAATAAAATTTGGACGATACTAATTTTTATTTATTTTTAATTAAATTTGATTAACACACTCAACTCTCCTCCATTCCATATTATTTCATGCTTCTCATGATGTTAATAAAGATTGATTCATTGAAACTAGCTATCATAATTTTTCAGATAGCATGTATGACATGTTAATAGGTTCTAGCAATAAAGTATTTATTTGGCCCAATATCATAATTATAAAATACAATTAAAAAACTTGAATGCATAAAGCTAACTACTTAACTACCCTATGTGGTCAAAAGGTCAAAAATATGTAAAATTGAATGCATAAAACCAACTACCTAACTATCCTATGTGGTCAAAAATGTGTAAATCGTGATTACAATCCCAACACTTTACTAAAAATTATAGTTAAAAAAATGTAAAAGTTTCTTCTTAAAAAATTATATGTATTGTAGAAATTGCCCCAAAAAGTGAATAAAGAGGCAGATAAGATTGTTAAATTGGAAGGTTGAATTGGAAAAGTTGTATTTTGCAATTGAAATTTAATTTATCATTTATTTTACTAAATATATATTTAAAACCATTGTGAAGAAATATTGATTTTCTAGAATGGACAATTTATACTAAGAGGAAACAACAACTATAGATTACTTTTGCCTCATTTTAGGAATTCTATGTTATTTGATTAAGGGAATTAAATCATTTATTTTTCCTATTGATATGATGACATTCACAATGTATATTGTATTCTAATTTCATTTTAAATATATTCTATTATTGTTGATTATCTCATTTACGAAATTATCTATATTTGCTATTTTTGGAAATTGTTGTTGATTATTTCATTTACGAAATTATCTATCTTTGTTGTTTCTGGAAATTGTATCCAAGAAATTAACATAACTAGGAATCTTATTTATTTATTTAATAATCACTTTTACAAAAATTCTCCATCAAAACAGTATCCAAGGAAGTCGCTTTAGTGAAAAAAATTTACTTTCTTTGCTACCATTTTTCTCCCCAAACATTTTTCTCTAACACTAACAAACATTTTTCTCTTACACAAACCCAACTGCGTGCAAGCGGATCCTTCGAAGAAATAGATTGTAGATCCCTGGTATTGTGTAGATCTGGTCAAGGGAACTAGGGTTATGTTCAAGGGTTAATGGATTGGGGTTTATGAATGCCTCAACATGTATATATATGTGTGTGTTGTAACACTAAAAGGAACATAATGAAAAATCAAGCTGGTTGTCCCGATTTGGGATCCAGGAGAAAATCTCTGTGTATATCTGTTTTATGTTTTATTCTCTCACTATTGTTTATTTTCCATTTTTAAGATTCGTTTGCAGATCATTTCTGTACAGAGTTAAAACCTACAATATTTTCCTTCAAGTAGAACATAATTCGATTTAACCAATTTGCAAGAATAAAATCACATAATTTTATGGAAATAAATGTTCAAAGTAATTATCCCATTAGACAAGGTGCTTCACATCATGCTCAACCTAGAGTCCTCGATGATAAAGAAACGAAAGTACTTATGTTCATTTTAGCAAAGACATGATTGAATTTCATAAAAAAATATGGTCTAGGATTGATAACTAGTCTATTATCCAAATGTGCTATGTAATGAATTCTATCCTAGTATACAAGTTGTTAGATGTCATCTAGGACCTATTTGTAAAAGATGTAATAGTGAGAAAATATTCCATTGTTTCTCTCGTTTTAACAACATGGATCTTCGTGAACAACATGATGTTCTACGAGTTATTACCCCAAGTTAAAGAGATGCTAATAGCATTGCCTAATTCAATAATTTAAGTGATAGATGTTTGTGGTGGGAAATATAAATATAGTGGCCACATAATAAGTTATCCACAAGTTATTTCTCTTATTTCAAATAAGCTTCCACGATCTGTAGACCAACTTGATTTTCTAATTGTGAGATGTGGCATGTAGTCCATATATTATGAATGTTATTTGAAAAGAAAATGGGTGATGGGTGCATTGCTTTACAAAATTTATATGGATAAATATCATAGGGATGTTGAAATTGACATGGAATCAATTGTTGCTCTCCCAAAATGTTATGAAACTAGCTCACAAAATAGAAGAAAATATATATCAATGAATTAGAAATTAGCCTCTTCGAGGGGGAAACCCCCTTTACATTACATAAATGAACAGTTATTGGATGATACAAATGACAAAACCTCCTTTCGATATATAGGAGTCCATGGGGCCACAATATAATCCTAGCCGACCTAACAATAATAATATAAGGGAACAACAATAACAATAGTGGTATTTTATGGGGCACAATAATAACAATATGGGGACTACAGGGGTACAACAATGACCATAAGGGGGTTAAACTAACAACAATAAGGGACTACACTAGTAATATAGGGACCTGACATGCCCCTCTCCTTCAAAAAAGTGTTGTCCTCAATGCTTGAGTAGCTCTGGATGCTTCTATATAAAACTATCATCCTCCCATGTGGAATCTTTAGTGGGTAAGTTCTTCCACTTGATGAGATACTCTGAAATTGATCGATTCGTAGCTCTCGAGTTCTTGTTTCTGTGACTGCTTTAGGTTCCAATATGAATTTTCCTTCCTCATCAAGTTCTGGAAATATTGTTTGAATTAGAAGTTTGTCACCTATAACCTTATTTAAGCATGAAACATGGAAATATGGGTGCACTCGAGAAGATGCACAAAACTCCAATTTGTATGCCATAGTACCAATCTTTTGCAACACCTTGTAAGGACCATGGTACTTTGGTGATAATTTATTATCCTTCTTAGCTTGCTTGAGGGACATTTGTTTGTATGGTTAAATCCATAAAAATACACAGTCGCCTACACCAAAAATTCTCTCACTATGATGTTCATCTACATGTTGTTTCATTCGATTCTATGCCAAATTTAGGTTATCCTTTAAGAGTTGGAGAACTTGTTGTTAATGCTCAATGTGATCTTCCACTTCTTGAACCTTAGAATTTCCTTTTCAAGATGATGTGCTGGAAGGTGGATGATATCCATAAAGTGTAATAAATGGGGTAATTTTTGCTGCAGTGTGGAAGGAAGTGTTATACCACCATTTAGCCATAGGTAACTACTTGACCCATTGAGTGTCTTTATCAGATACAAAGAAACAAAGATATCCTTCTAAACATTTGTTCATTATATCAGTTTTCCCATTGGATTGAGGATGATAAGATGAGCTATGAGCTAGTTGAGTACCCAAATAGGAAAATAATTATGTCCACAAATTTCCAGTGAAAATGGGATCTGTGTCGCTTACAATAATGCTTGTGTTTCCATGTAGCTTTTGAATTGTTTCCATAAATGTAGTAGCAACTGTACTCACTTTAAATGGATGAGATAATGCACAAAAGTGTGCATAATTGGTAATTTTATCAACTACCACCATAATGACACTGTTTCCTTCGGACTTAGGTAAACCTGTGATAAAATCCATTGAAACCTCCTCCTAACATTGAATTCGAATGGATAAAGGTTGTAGAAGACTCAGGGTCTTAATTGTATCAACTTTATTTTTCCGGCAAACCAAACATTTCGCCACAAAGTTTTGAATATTAGATTTAAGGCCATCCAAGAAAAATTCTTTCTTCACGTCATGGTAATTTTTTAAAAATCTTGAGTGTCCTCCTATGGGAGAGGTGTGTAATTCCAAAAGAATATTTTGTTTTAGTTAGGAATTCTTACAAATATATAAGTGTTTGTACCATAAGGTATCATTTTCCCAACTAAATGTATCATACGTACTGAGATCTTGCTGCAACGTTTGAGTGAGTGTCCACACTACTTCGGCATTCTTCCATTCCTCCCTTGCTTCGGTTATCCAATATGGTTGGATAATAGAAATGGAACAAAGAAATGCTTCCACATCCTCATCCTTTCTTGAGAGTGCATCTGCAACAACATTTAGAATCCCTTTTTTGTAGATGATTTCAAAGTCATAACCCAACATCTTTGTGACCTATTTTTTCTTCTCTTCTAAAGATAATATTTGTTCCAAAAATCATTTAAGACTATCATGATCAGTTTTTATCTTGAAGTGTCTTCCCATTAGGTAAGGTTGCCATTTCTTTAGTGCATGTAGTATTTCCAACATTTCCTTCTCATAAATAGCTTTTTGTAAATACTTTGGACCTTTGATTAGACGACTTTTAAAAGCAATGGGTCTTCCTTCTTGCATTAAAACAACACCAATTCCATTTCATGAGGCATCACATTCCACATCACATTGCCTCTTTAACATATTCAAAGGCCTTAGTTGCTTCAGGAGTCCATGAAAATGCATCTTTCTTCAATAATGTTGTTAGAGGTGCTGCTATTCTCCCATAATTCTTAACAAAATTGCGATAATACCCTGTTAACCAGAGAAATCCTCGCAACTGATTTATGGTTGTGGGGAATTTTTATTCCTTAATGGCTTTAATTTTGATAGGGTCTACCTTAACACCCTTCTGAGATACAATATGACCTAGTTATTCCACCTCTTATACTCCAAAGAAACATTTGGAGGTTTTTTCATATAATTGTTTCTCCTCCAATAGTTTAAGCACCCTATCAACATGTTGAACATGGTCCATCCAAGACCTGTTGTAGATTAGTATATCATAAAAAAATAATAACACAAATTTTCTCAAGAAGGGTTTGAAAATGGAATTCATCAACCCTTGAAATGTCGAAGGTGCATTGGTAAGGCCAAAAGGCATGACCAAAAATTCATAATGACCCTCATGAGTTCTAAATGTTGTTTTCGGAATGTTTTTAGTCGTCATTCTAATTTGATGATATCCTAAACAGAGATCCAACTTGGTGAAATAAATTGCTCCATTCATTCAATAGTTCATCAACCACAGGAATGGGAAATTTATCTTTAATAGTGAGCTTATTGAGCTCCCTATAATCCGGATACATGCGCCATGATCCATCCTTCTTGTGCACCAATACTACTAGAGAAAAGAAATAATTTTGACTAGGTTGAATTACACCAGCCTCTAGCATTTTTGAAATCATACGTTCAATTTCGCTCTTTTGGACATAAATATATCTGTAAGGTCTGATGTTTGGAGGAAAAATTCCTGGAATCAAAATAATAGCATGATCATGATCACGAATAGGTGGGAGTCCTTTGGAGTTTCAAACACCTTGGAATGATTGTCCAAGACATTTTGGAGATCTGGAGAAATAGATGATTTTGATATTGGAACTTCTAGTGAGCATAATTGTGCAATTACACCTCATTATTATTTCTTCAGAAGCTTTGTCATGACATTAGAGCTAATTATATTTCCCGTATTCCCTACGATACCCCGTAATTCAACTTCCTTTCCTTCCGAAAAAAAAATTCAAGTAAAATTCTTGGAAATTTAAAAGCTACCATCCCCAAAGATTGTAACCATTATACTTCGAATACAACATCAACAGCACCCATTGTAATGGAGAGCATTGGACTATTCCATACATATTCCCCCATGGTTAGCTTGATATTATGGAAATTTCCAGAGCAATTTATAGCTCCTCCATTTGCAACCATCACTTGAAACTATGGTGCTGGGTATAGGAAGCAATTCAGTTCCCTGGCTACCTTACAATTAATAAAATGATGGTTATTACATAAATCAATCAACAATATTATATTTTTCTTCTTGATATGTCCTTTTATCTTGAGAGTTTGAGTGGTAATTCCTACAAATGCATTACATGATATGGTCAGATTCATTTCTTCTTTCTCTACGATTGGTTCCTAGTGTATATCCTCATATTTTGAAGTTTCATCTTCATTTTCTTCCTCCTCTTCACAATCTATGTAAAAATAGCTTATTCTTAGCACACTTATGACCTTTAGTGTATTTTCTATCACAACTATAGCAAAGCCCTTTAGCTCTTTTTTCTTCTAATTTTTGTGGTGTCAACCTTGTAGGTTGTGGGAGTCTAGGAGTAGTAACACCTCCATATTTATAGTTGGGAGTGGCAGGCTTCCTTGTCGCCATAATTTTGATTTCAATTTTTCTTTCCAACCTAAATTCCTTCTCTAATGAATCAGGTTCGCAAAGGAGAACCTCATGTTGGATGATATCCTTTAAAGTCCCTATGACTACATCAAGCATGTGTTACTTTGGAATATTAGTTACCCTTATATTCAATTTTTGGAAGTACTCAATGTGATCCACCATTGAACCCTTTCGTTTGAGATTTATCAATTGGCTAAAGATGGTGTTGATATTTGTATCCTCATAATGTGTTGTCATTTCTTCTGTAAAAATTGACCAAGTGGCAAATTTTTTACAAGAGAAAATTCATCAATACCATACAAATATATCGTGTTCTAAATATAAAGTTGCAATGCGTACCTTTTGCATGTTTTTCACATTATGGAGATCAAAGTATTGCTCCATCTGTAGTATCCATGTTGTAGGATCCTTGCCATCAAATTTCCTCATATCGATCTTTGGAATATGGTGGGTCTTCAATCCAACATTAGAGTCTATGAAATCCCGATTAACATTTATTTCGTTCTCATCCTCAGTTTCCTCTACTACCTTTTCGCCATTAGGAATATTTTCTTGAAGCAACTTTTCCAAAACTTCCTTCAAACCTCCAATTTATTTCTTCAAATATTCCATGTTGCTTTCTATTCCATCAATCCTAGCTTCCATGCCATTCTCAAACCATTCATCTTAGCTTCCACGCCATTCATCTTAGCTTCCATGCCTTTCTTCAAAGCATCCATTTTAGCTTCCGTTTCATTTTGGTTACCTTTTGCGAGAGCGACATTTTTTGCACGTGGTCTCGTAATTTTGATATATCATGTTGCACTTCGTCCTCTTCATGCGTCATAGTAGAGTTTTCTGAGGGCTTAACGAGTTTGGAATTATTTTTGGGAGGCATTATAGAACCCAACAATGATATCTATGCTTCAATTTCCCCTTGGAATCACTTCAAACTGTTTTTTCAAACAAAAGTTATGCAATTTTAAAAAAAGATATACAACTTTTTCTTGCTTTTGAGAAGCTCAATATTGAAACTAATGTATCTCTATGATTTTGGATCCCCAATATTTAAGCTTTTATCTTGTGGTATCCCTCTGAGTCTTATTTCCAATGCTACATGTCAGACCTGATTTGGATTCTTCAAGACAAAGTTATACGCAATCTCCCACAATGGCCTAATTATGGATTAGTTTAGTAGAGAAAACTTGTACGACGTGACACGTGTCACTGTTTTGTCCTTTGGCTTTGAAATCAATACTCAAGAAAGTAAATTCTGTGTAATTTCTTCCACTTTTTATATAATTCCAATCTGATGTCTGAAACGAAAGTTATGATGCTTTTTCCTAGGCCACCTCTTTGATATGGAATTATGGAGCATACAAAAACCCTAACTCAGATCATATCTCTGAAACTTTAGTGAACCAAGATCTAAAATTTTTACACGTTGTTCCTCACGATTTTAGCTCAAATGGGTTTTTGTTTTAGCTTATGAACCTATGTAGAAAAAAATTTATAGTGAAAATTCCACAATGACCTGTTTGCAGCGGCGAAACCCTAAAATTCAAAGCTCTCATACCAAATGTTATGAAACCATCTCACAAAAAAGAAGAAAAGAGAGATCAAAGACTTAGAAATCAACCTCTTTGAGGGGGGAAACTCCTTTACATTACATAAATGAATAATTCTTGGATGATACAAATGAAAAAACCTCCTTTCTCTATATAGGAGTCCATGGGGTCACAATATAATCATAGCTGAACTAACAATAATAATGTAAGGGCACATCAATAACAATAATGTTCTCTTATGGGGAAAAATAATAACTATATGGGGACTACAGGGGTACAACAATAATAATAATGGGGCTACACTAACAACAATAAGGGACTACACTAGTAATATAGGGACCTAACACAGAAATACCAATTGATCTATCTAGTAAGATAACATTTTTTGATTGTGATATCGATGAAACAAAGTTAAGTGATGAAGGCATTGAAAGCTTGGGCCCTAAATTTTTTCACTCTCATCCATCCTCTTTTGTTGCTCGCCTACCCAATGGATGAAGGGAAGTGGATCAAATGAGAAGATTTATTGAAATGCAGATTCTACATCTAGTTACCCATTGGATTGACCAAATATTAGTTCCTCTCCCATTAATGAATATAATACAATAGGGTTATTATGCATGGAATTCCCCACTCTATTCCCCATTGGTGATGTTTATTTGTTACATCCATGCATTTTTAATGTTGAAATGCATGAACATGATTTACATCTACTCAAATATCTTGACCATATATTTGGAAGCCATCCTTGGTTTTGATATTTATTTTTGAACGTGATTATTCGTCATCATATACAAGGAACAACTTCTTTCTTTTTGAAAAATAATATCCATGAAAACACACCGACAACTATTGAATACTTGCATCAACAACTTGATGATTTACCTGAGAATACGTTAGCTGAGAAATTAATGAATTTCGGTTCTTCTCTTAGGGGCACAAGGGCTTATTGGAAAAAGTGGCATACTGAACTCACTGACATGATTATCCAATTAGCTTTCCCAACTTTATGTTTTACTTTAAGTGCAATGGACACAAATTGGCATGAGTTACATAAAGTTATGCCTTTAGACACAATTCTCATCGAGGAATCATGCAAAAAAAATTGAAAATATTATTTAGTATCCGCATATAGTTTCCATGTATATGCACAAAACATTCAATATATTATGAAAATTAATTATTCAAAAATGTATTGGAGCTAAATCCTTTTGGTATAGGTTCATCCTCATTCATTTTCTCCCATTCGTTATGATTTTTTAAACAAGTTTTTGTTGTTTTGATTACTTTCTATATGTTCAATATATCTTCATTTTATTTATGTATGAGTGAAAACATAGATGTTCAACCCACATCCATGATTTCCTATGGTAACTAGGTGCTCCAAACATTGAAACATTGGACTAGTCCAACCCTTCGAATGTTCATGCAACAAGGAGATCCTTTGGAAAATATGTAACGACCTGGAATCTATTTGACATCCATTATCAAAACATGATGATTCCTTGAAGCTTGAATGACGATATGTGCCTTTTGAACACTTCACAAATTGTTTCTTACAATCCTCGTGAATATTATGATAATTTGGTGAATAGAATCCAAAGACATACAAAATGCAATGTTGATTCTTGTTTATGAAAAAAAAGGTCTTTCCTTTCATATTGCTACAATAATCCATGGAAGGTTCATTATGATTTTATATTATTCATAGATGAAAAGGGAAAAGGAAATATGAACTAGCATGTAATGGTGATTGATTGAATATTCACAATGTTGATCTCCTCACAATGTGGTGAGAAAATGTTGATTGTCAACCAATTGTTTATGGATATGCAATTTTGAAATATATTGCAAAATATGCTTCAAAAGTAGAAAACAAATAAAAAAAATATCATGACATGTTGACAAGAGTTGCTAATACAAGTGGATCTGAAGCTCCTACATTATTTGCACACATAAGGTTTCTCACAAAAATGCTTCATTAGAGGAAATTTTAGCCTAAAAGTGCCTATGAAATTTTCATGTAACTTCCATGTCACAATATGTAAACCAAACAAAATCATTTAAATTTAAAAAGAGGTACATGTAAATATTTTGGATGGAAAATAAGAAAACTATATTTTAAATTGTATTTTTTGTTGATCTCCTTATAGGTTTACTCAAAATTCAAGCATAGACACAAGTTGGATGTGGAATTAAATTCCACATCCAATGAGTACCCATTATGCATACTTTTGAGAATAAAAAAGTGTGTTGAAATACACTTTTTAATGTATCTTTGATTTTTATCAATGAGAGCCTTCTAAGAAGTATGCATAATGGGTACTCGTTGGATGTTGAATTTAATTCACACCCAACGAGTTTCTACACTTCAAATTTGAGTAAACCTATAAAGAGATAAGCCTAAAATACAATTAAAAATGTAGTTTTCTTCTTTTCCCTCCAAAATTCATAACTTTTATTTTATTATTTTAACTATTATTTTATTATCTTTCCTCAGGAGGCCACTTTTAGGTTGAAATTTCCTCTAATGGTTTAGCATAACATTGGAGCATAATAATCTTGCCATATGTTTCTAAAGCTACCTCTTGTTGTATGTAGTCACAATTGTTTTCCATTGAATGTTGGGAAGAAAATATTCCAAAAAATATTAGTTCATTTTGTTGAAATTTCCTTCCAAAATAGTTTTTTTAAATTTATCAAATCAACCCCATTTTATAGAAAATTTATCTTTGATAAAAGGATCAATATCTTGGTAATTTGATGCCAATCATAAGCAAGAGTCACAAAGACAATGAGATGTGCATGCCGTTATTTGAGTGTGGCCATGGTTGTATGTTATTCCCAATGAGGATTCAAAAGAATTTGAGACATTTCGATAGACTGAATTTCTTTTGTATAAGCCATTTCATGACATTCCTTTAGATATACAACTGTCAAGTGAAATCACCATTTAGAAATGGAGGAATATGAGATATCTTGCATGGCATGTTGATCAATCTCTTTTGTCATATGAAACGAATGAAGAGGATTTTGAAACCCTCATACATGAAGATAAGTTTGAACAATATTTTGAAGACTGTCAACTTCTATCCCTAATAATTCCTCCAAATAATGTTAACATTTATGACCTTGATGATCTTGGTCGAAGGGACTTCGATATTCATTTTAATTGGTAGAAAACAATGATGTAAGATGATATTGTTGAGTAGACTATTCATTTTATAAAATATTCATAGTTTTTGGGGGTTGTTAATGACAACTCAATTGGGGAGAAAATTCTCACCATATTCTTTATCAGAGAAACAATGACTTGCTTTCGAAATCATTTTATGACACTCTATTGATAATTGAAACCACGATCCTCTAAAAATGATTAAATTTCAAGGAACATTTGGAATAAAAAATTATTTTCCTATTCATTGTATTTCTCATGTTCTTTCTATTCCAACAATGAATGGTAAAAGTCCATGGTTATTTCTTGCTCCAACTAGTATTGTTGCTTTTACTATACATGGAAGTGCAATACACTCTACTTTGAAACTTCCTATCAAACATATGTAACCGCTCAATTTCCAAGCTCTAGCAACATTTCAAGATGAAATTAGGCACATTCGATATATGTTGATTAATGAAATGAGTTTTATAGGTCCAAGATTATTCATACAAATAGATTCTCGTTTTTTAGAAGCATTCCTTGATAGCAAGTCTACTCCTTTTGGTGATAGATCCATGATTCTTGTCAGTGACCATGGTCAACTATTTCCTGTTAAGGATAAACCTTTGTATGCAGGTAAAACAATAGGTAAAGTGTTATGGAAAAGCTTCAACATTGTTGTCACTTTGGATTAAATTTTTCGGAAACAAGTAAATGATCCGAAACTAATCCTATCTTCGTAATATTTTAAATAACATCAGAAATGCAGAACCTTTTTTGCATGATTGGTATCTTCTCATGTCATTTGTTGACAAATGCTTGTCTCCAATGGAAAAGTTTTTATTTAATTCGACAACTCACTTGTTTGCAATAAATAATTTGGTCACTTTGCATAACCAGTGAATGCTAAATCATTGAATTCTCGAATTACAAGATGTGTTACAAAACATACCAAATGAACAAAAATTGTTGACAGTGATGATGATTTGTTGGAAAAAAAATTATTATTATGCTGTGGAAAGTGTGTCATGCTGACATGTAATTTTTGGGTTGGAGCTACGTTAGTCAATGATGCATACTAAATATATTGAAGATATATTCTATATTCATGGTTCAAATCCCCCTCAACTTCCACTATTCACTACAATTATCTTTGAAAAGTAAAGAAGTGTTCCATTTGATAGAAGTTGTCCTAACATTGTGTCTATAACGCCTGTTATTAGAGGAAATATTAAAAAAATACCTTTGGAAATGGCATGGGCCCTCACTATACAAAATAATAAGGGATGAATTTACAATGAGATATTATTGATATTGTAGATAAAGATAAACATGGTTTGACATTTACAACTATATCGAGAGTGAAATCCATGGATGGTTTACGGAAATCTCCACCTTCTCTTTTCAATGTTATGCAAATATGAAAAACATCACATATGTTACACTTAGGAAGAAAGATGAGCAACAATTGAGCTCCATATCATTGTAACATATATATGTTCATATATTTGATTAGTTTTTCATAGTTTTCAAATGATATGAATACTTTTTAATATTTCTTGTTATAGGTTTCAACAATTTCAATAGAATTCAATAATTTATTAATTATATTTCTCAATAATTTTGATATATTTGTCATCAATCTGGTTTCATTTTAGAATTATTTGTTTATTTTTTTTGCATGTGATTATATATTTCATCTTTATTTGGAAAATTGAATTTAATGATGTAAAGACATAGGTAATTTTCCAAATAAAGTTCTCATTTTGTTTATAATATTTAAAATATAGATTGTATCCCTTTCATATGGTTATGTTAAAATCCAAATATGGATGGTCTCCATATTTATATGGTTGTGTTTTCATTAACTTCGAGTCCTATCAATTGAATTATATCTATTATTCTTTCTTACATCCTTAGGTTTCAATTATAATAAATGTATGTTTTTATATATCTTCATAATTTTTTCTTTGTTATGTTATTTGTTTCAACCAAATTAGATCCATGTTATCTCGATATATCTCAAGGTGTTGAGGAGGATCATGTCTCTAAACATCTTAAATGATCCCTCATATGCATTTTAATATTTAAAGAGAAATAACCCACTAAGTTATTTGAGTTGTATTCATACTTGAATTATACTTATTTTCAATTTCATATATATATAAACTAATTTTATTTTTTATTTTCTCATTGACATACATATATGAAAAATAAAGATATTGCAACTTTCATGTCAACAATTCGTGTGATCACTGAAACTAATTTTTTTTACCTACATACACATAAGATTAATAGAAAGATTGGATATCACACTCATTTTTTTTTTTATGATCACTTGCAGCTACTAGTTGAAATCAAATCATACATTAAATGTTTATTGCATGTTTTTCCAAAAGAAACTAGTAGAAAATTAAGAAGAGATTGGTTGCAAGGAAAAGGGGTTATGATCATTACAAAGTTAATGTGAATTGGTGTTGTTTTTGTCATCATTTTGGTTTTATTTTGAAATAGGTTGTTTATGTTGGGTGTGGAGCCTGATTATCTTCTTTATTTAGATGTATCACTGCGTTGGACCCTTGTCATTAACAAGGTGGAAACGTTGCCCATCATTTGATCGTATTTAGGGGGTCTGGGTGGGTGACGACGACCCTTTGGAGCCCCACCCTGGTGGGGGGTTTTGGGGGTAGTGCCCCCGAAGCTAAAAACAAATATAAAATTGCCTTCTAAAATATTGTAATTTTATAGTCAATCTAGGCGATTCATTAGGCGAATGATATGACGGTAGAAGTTATGTTTAATTTAGGGGTTTTTCCCTAGAAGGCAACTCCTCTGTTGTGTGAGGGTATTGTATTATGTCTGTGTATGGTGTGTATAATCTGAGCGAGAAATATCAAGGGGAACTATGTGAAAGCGTAGAGGATATTACAACGAATCTATTGTAGGTTGTGTCTCTTCATTTTGCTGGATAATAAAAAGGAAGTATTGGCTATTTCCGTGGACGTAGACCTAGTTGGGTGAACCACATATATATGTGTCTCTCTTGTTTTATATGTTATTTGTGTGTTTGTTTTTCCACATATTGTATGTGTTCCATTGATTTGTAATATATAATTTTCTAACAATTTAACGTTTAGCGTGTAATTAAGTATTTAAAAATTATTTTGGAAATTTGGTTTTATGATGTGAACACATAACTATTTTTTGACATAAAATTATCATTTTTTTAAAATATTTGTACTATTGATTATTCCCCTTCATATGTTTATGTTAAAATCCAAATATGAATGTCATCCATATTTCTATGGTTTTGCTTTTATTAACTTCCAATGTTATCGATTGAATTCTATTTATTCTTCCATGTTACAACTCGTTGTGGTGAAATCACAACATCCCCATTTTTAAATTATTATTTCATAATGATAACAGGGACCCTTTACATAAATTTTGGCTAAAGAGCTTTTTAATATTACCATTTGGTTAAATGTCTGACAATTTTGTGAGATTTTCATTTTCTTCGGATTTTCCTTTTGATAGCTTCATTACATTCGGTTTTTCATTAACTTTCCACCGATTATCATTTCATATCATTTGGATGCATGGTTTGTAAATGGTACTTATCCAAAGTTCGATTATTTTTAGCGCCTGGGCTAAAATGTAGCAAATGTATATTATTTTAATTAATTGTAAATATTGATTTTTTATTTTTTTAACTAAGTTTTATATTATTGCTAACGGTCCTACAGAACCACCATAGCTAATATTGTAGAATAATTAAAATTATATTTTTTGGATCTCACAAGCTATTTCTTATTCTAATTTTAAAAACTTCTGAATTCTAAAATTACAAAGTGACTGCAATTTTCATAAGGTTGAGACTTGTTGAAGTGGTTGTAGTTATTTTTATTTCACTTAAAATTCAACAATGGTTGTAGTTTTTATGGAGGGAGGGTCACACTCCACGTGGTTCCTCTCTCCTCATCACCTCATACACCTCGACTTCTCCACATTTCGAAGAATTTTCATATCGTAAGTCCAATAAGTAATGTAAGGTCCGAATGGAGCCCAGTGCATGAGTAAGCAAAATGAAAGGTAAGAATATGAAAACCAGCTGGACTGGTTGGATCTATTGTGGTAAATGGATGGTGGCAGAATAATCAAGAGAAATGTAATCAGGTAAGGTAAAGTGAATGGATTTGAGGTGTTAGATGCCTGGGCTATGTTGGGAACTATTGTTCTCAACGTTGTGCATGAATAAAGGGAGTTGTCTTAACCTAGACCTTATGATATCTAGAAATTGTGTTGTGATAATGATTATGCAGATGTTTATATATGTATACATATATGTATGTATGCCGTATCTGACAAGGTCATGATCATGGATCATGATTGTTTAATACTAATGTTTATATGTATATGTGTGTGTATGTATATCACTGTAGGAAAATATAATGATTTTTTTATGCTAATGATTATATATATATATATATATCTGTGCATGTGTGTGTGTGTCACTATATGACAGTGTTTTCAAGAATCATTCTTGTGGAGGAATTATTTCTTATGCAGGTGAATGGCATGAAGAGGTTCTTTGCTTATGAGGAATCGAGTGGGAAGAATAACCCTAACATATCTACAAGGTCAATATCGTGTGGAAATGTATTGATATTATGTGATTATACTATGTATATGTATATGTTATGTAAGGTAATGCTGAGGGGTACATCAGTGGGGTGAAAGCAGTGTGACTTGCGACATGTTGAAGCATGAATGCATAATGGAGAGACAATAGAAGCAAGGATGATTTGTGGGTCAATGTGGGGTCTATGGATTTGCAATACTGTTGTTGTCTATGTGTTGCGCATGTTGTATATTCAGTGATTATACCTATGGTGATGTGTACATGTAACATATGTAGTATTGTGTAAATATGGTGTTGTATGTATGTGGTATATATGGTGTCGTGGGTATATTTAATATGCAGTGCAAGCATTAGAAGCAAGCAAGCATTAGAAGAAACATCATGCAATCAATCTTGTCGTGATGCTATGGCTAGTTAAACAGAATTGACAAATACATGTGATATCTGTGCCACTACTGTGGTAGTGATGTTGGTGGTTGTTGACAACGACTGCTGACGCCCTCAGGGGCATTTTTTCTTTGACGATAGGTGGAATGTGGTACCCATATGCGTAATCCTGGTATGACATACCATTGTGCCATGTAAGCATATGTACTGGATGGGACCTTCCTGTGTAAGCATTTTTGTCAGAGACACTTATGAAGGCATGGGTCTTCGACGAATCTTGATCAAAGTGCAATGGTTGTAAGGTACGATACCATTGTGACATGAAAGCTTTTGCTGTAGTCGAATGTCAAGAGGATCGATGACATCTATGGACAATGATATCTCCCACAGTGCCACCCAAGGATACCCCTTTGCATGGGGAGGGGTCATCCAAGGTACCACTTCCTTTTTGGAAAAGAGGTGTTGAGGTCAACAAAAAGGAACCCTTAACCGAACCATGAGTCACGGACCTGAGGGGTTGGGGATCAAGATATGATGGGTTTAACATAGGCATGTTGGTGAGCGGTGGCTGAAAATGGATGATGGGGATTCAGTGGCCCGAGGTCGAAGTATACTTGAGCAGCTTGGCGGCAGTCATAGGTATTTCTAAAGGAAAAATCCCTGGAGTTGGTAGGATTTCCAGGGTAGGTGTGAACCAGCTATGATTGTCGTAATGATGCGTGCATGGGGGGTGAAATACTTCAACCAATGGAAATGGGGGATTGCTGCATGGGGGGGACTGTTGCCATGGGAGAAAAGGTGAAATATGAGGGCGAAGTGGCGAAGGGCATCATTTGCGGTCTTTGTACACTTGCAAAAAGAATAAAATAATGGGGTTTGGTTTGTACAAAACACAGAGATGGGTACCCCAAAACATGAACGAGGGTCGCTCACTGAAGGTGCGAGGATGGTGTTTTGCTGGGGGTAGGGGTCCCATTTGTTGGTCTCATGTGCGGGGTTGATGAAGAGGAAGATGTCGCAGATGGGATTACGTTGATGGAGGTATGGTGGGCCAAATGCGGTGTGTGGAGGTGCGCTTTCAATATGCTTGTACAACCTGATCGTCCGAGAAGGGGGTTGAGTTTGAATGGTGAACTTGACCTTATGCATGATATGTGGATGGGCATGAGGTGCTTCCCGGACTAAAATGGTATGGCCATGGCGTCACTTGTGGGGTGATGTATGGTCTACTTTGGATGATGATTGCCATGGAGGGGAGGTTCTACCAACCTCACGGGCGTTTATCATATGCAGGGTGAGGTGATGATAAACGGGATCAGGTATGAGGACCCTATGGTTTATTTCTAATGGAGAAATGATGTCAGGATATGCAAAGCTCTTTGGGGCTCTATCATGCTGAGGGTAGAATGATACCTTCTTTGGAACTTTCAGTGAATGGTGTTGTGAACGGTTTGCAGGTTCTTCCTGCAAAAACAACTACCTCAAGTGAAACATCTTCTTTTCATCTAATATTATTGAAAAACACGAATTTTGGAAAGGAAGATGGGAGGGTGCATACCTACCGGCGTTGGAAAAAAATATTTTTCGGGGGTGCGAATGTGTGGCATCGCCTTTGGTGATCAGATACTCTAAGCTCCAGTTTTCCCTTGGGAGTTGTTACTTGGCTCCTAGTTTTGATTTCAGTTGGGGTTGCCCCTAGACTAAGATCAAGGGGGTGTTGTCGGTTACTGCCCCCTGTCCAGGATTTCCCTTTTGTTTGTTCCTCGACTTCTTTTGCAGCATTTGGAGGATTATCATAATTCTCCTGGTTGTATGGTTGGTGATGAGCCTAGGAAGGGTTGCACTAGATTGACCGGGGCATTACGTTATGCTAGTGGTCCATTCTATGAGGGGAATGGAGAATATCGATTCACTTGTCCATGGTTGGTATATGAGTGTCAGGGTGACTTTCATGATAGCAAGGTTGTGATACGTTCTAAGTAGAATCGTATGAGTATCCAAGGTGTTGATTACTACTACCTAGGTGTCCTTGGCCCAAATAACCAATCAAACCGTCTGTAGAATCAACGTGCATGGTGCTAATGCTACCTAGGTGATCTTGGGAAAAATACCCAATAAAACTATCTGCAGAATCGATGCACATGGTACTACTGCTACCTAGGTGATCTTGGGTCAAAGACCTGATCAATCTGTTTGTAGAATCTACCTACCTGGTAACTCCCTGAGTGCCATGGGTGTTATTGCTGCCTATGAGATCATGGGTCAAATACCTGATCAAAAGTTCCACAGAGATGCATACACTGCAACCCAAATACAGATTACTGCTACCTAGGTGACCTTGGGTCAAAGACTTGATTAAACCATTTGCAGTAATCGACGCGCATGATAATTCAAGAGGATGAGGCAACTAGGTTCCCCTATCCCTAGTTGGTGTATGGTGGTTTGGGGGTAGGAGGGACAAATGGCTATCTTTCTAGTGACTTTCGTTCCTCCTGCAGGTACAGGATTGTACGAGGTTCGTTGTTGACAGTCTGGATGGAGGGATCCTCTTGATAGGATCGCTCGATCGCGTGTAAGGCATCCCTATATCATGGTATTTCTAGACAATTGTGGGTATAGTGCCCATAGGTGTCATCAAGGGCGCATGTGGCATGATTGGCACGCAAGGGCTTGCTTGTACTTTTTGTGAAAAGTTCTTTTAACAAACGCACAGTCGAGGGTGCCTCCGTCATACCGAGGGAGTGGTTGACCGTCCAACCGGGCATATGTGGGGAAGTCCCGTTATTCATCGTCAAATCCGATGTCGGATGAATCCCTTGCATGGTGGGGGTCCACTTTCTTTCCTTCTTGGCGATTTTCTTGGTCGGGTCACCCTGGGCCGCACGGGAATTTCTCAGGTCATGCTCGATCATCGTCATAGGTTGGGTTCTCGAGACCGTATTTCAACGCAATGCACATCGCAGAATGCTGTCTTTGGGGAGAGGGAACGAGATACCACACTAGGAATGCCGATGATATATTGGCTAACACCAGTGTTGCCAAGACCTGCTGGGAGGTGAAGCCAAGAGGTGGGTAGAGGAAAGGAGTTTGGGAGGTGGCGTAGACTATGGAGGTTGCAATAGCTAATGCCTCAGTGTCGTTACTGCTTAAGTCCGTGTCCTGACTAACCTCGGTGCTTGATGTGGACATCATGCATACTGGGGCCCCTGTGGTATCGTGCGATACCTCAGGGATAATGGGAGGATCTCCTAGGAATGACCCTAGAATGGATAACGATTTGAATTGGCCAGGGACATATTCTTGATACCATGAAAGACCATCTGCAGCTATATCTACATAGGGTAGAATTACATCCATGTTGGTCAAGGGATGCTTTTCACTGTGCGTCAGCTAGTCTACTATGATGATTCGATCCTCGTGGGGGAACATCATGATGCGGAAAACAGACGATGTTATGGCAGACATGGCATACATGTAACTCCTCCCAAGGAGTATATTGTAATCCAAGTGAGTGTCCAAGACTTTGATGTCTATGTTGACCGTCTTGCCAGCTAAGCAGATCGATACATTTTGGAAGAGACCGACGGGTTGAGGGACGACTGTCGTATGCTCTAAGTGTGATGACATAAGGTTTGAGTTTGGGGGCTCCTAACTTCTGCCATACATTCTTTGACATGATGCATGTGGATGCACCCTCGTTAATGACACATTGGTGAATATTGATATTTTGTACCGATACTGTATTCTAGAAGGCGACCATGGAGGGAAGCCTAGGGGTGGCTTTGTCTAAGTCAAAATCCATCATGCGCATGTTGGCAGGGTCAACAATGCCTAATGTGGAAAGTGGGGATTTTCATTGCTTTGGGCACGACTGCGGTACTTCCAATGCGGATATAGAAGCAGGTGATTGAGATAAATAGTGTAATTGTGGGCCGCTTTGGAGTAGTTACCTACTCGCCTATTAGGCCCTTTTACCATTTTTGGCAACGGTTCCAAAGGAATCTTTGGAATGGTCAAAGGTGTAGTCGGTGCGCTTGTACTAGCCCCTGACGTACTAGTGTCTGGTGGGGTGTCATAGCTGTGGTTATGAGTTTGGAAAAACATTTCTTCCCCAGCCATGTAAATTTCATGGTTATTTTTCCCAGAATCTTCGGGGTTTTGTTGTTGAGTGCTGACAATTCCTTGATGGGGGAAGGGTTCTTGCATAACTGCAGTTGTCTGGGAAGATCCTCCTTGTCCTCAGTTACTCTGAAGCTTTTTAAGCTCAGGGAGTTCGGGACAATGGTGAGTATAGTGCCCGTACTCACCACATATTGAACAAGAATGGTTTGTTCATAGAGGTGGCCTTTTTCCTTGCCTTTGGGCATTGCTTAGCTCCTAGTTCTGATTATGGTTGGAGTTACCTCCAGCCTGGGATCGCGGTGGGCGATGTTGGTTGCTGCCCCCCTCGTCTAGGGTTCCCTTTGGGCTTGTTTTTTACCTTTCTCTTAACCACATTAGGAGGATAATTCTTCTGATCATACTGGTGTGGTTGATTTTGGGACGGCTACACAAAGTTCACCTATGGATTGTTTTGCGTAGGTGGGTTATGTGCTTGGGACTGAGCATATTGTTGTCCCATGTTTGCACCTGGCCGTTGGGGGGGAGTTCTTCCGTCAGTTTTTATTCCTGCATACTGGGTCCCCTCAGCTGGAGGATAAGGTCATCCTTGGTGATATGCTAGTGCCCTATTAGTGAAATTTTGCTGCTGCATATGATGACTTTGAAATCCAGGTTGAGACATGTTCTGGGTAGACCCATGTGTGTAACCAGGATTCTGACTGTTGCTGCCTAGGTACCCTTGGGTCATAGATCCAATAAGTCCATCTGCAGAGTTAGACATGCCTGGCAATTCTTGATAAGATTACAAGTGCGGGGCGTTGGGCAGGATATTGTATATGTATCCTGATTGCGTGTAGATCAGTTCAAGTTGTTGGGATTTACTGATTGCGTCCTCTTCGGATGTGGGGTTACGTTGCGCCACATCCTTTGAAATATCCGTCGTCAAAGTTTTCAAGAATAAATCTAAAAGGACTCGATCGTCGAGTTGTGCTTTGCATAAACTACGACGCCGCCTCCACTCATGGAGATGTTCTGAAATATGGGTAGAGGGGGATTGTCTGAAATGAGTTAGTAACTCCATTCTCGAATCGTGGTGAATGGGTAACTGGAAGTATGTGAGGAATGCAGTAGTAAGGGCGCTAAAGGCTCTATGTGAAGCAAGAGGTTGCTCCACGTACCATTTCACAGCCACTCCCGTAAGAGTGCGTTGAAATAGCCTCAACCGAATAGTATCATCAATGATGTTATTCGATGAGCACCACAGGTGAAAGGTCATTATATGATTTCCTGGGTCTTCCGATTTCTTGCCTTCAAACTTTGGTATGTCTGAAGGGAGCTTCGTGGGCATGGGAGGAGAATTGGGGTCATGTGCAATGGGGTCATTGGTGAGCTTGGTCAAATTCGATAGATTCAATGCCACTAAGAAGGGTGACTGGGAGGTTGACGCCATGGAAACATGTGAAGACATGAAGTTCTAGTTAGAAGGAGGGTTATTCTGTGACATACCCTATTGTGAATTCAGCTGGCTTCCCGTATGGGATGCGCTCCTCTGCCCCCCAGGGGAGGAGGGGGGAGTGGTGTGCAATGTGGTGTTGGGAGATTGACTAGGGTTCCCAACTAAGGTTGCTCCAAGAAAGGGGGAACCAACCACTGTGGCAATGTTCTGTCTTTGATGCCTAAATGGAAAAATACTTGCAACCCCTCCTGGTAATGGGGGGAGGTCCAAAAGACGCCTGGACCGACGAGGTTCTGTTGGAACCGTTTGAGTGTCGACCAAGTTAGGTTTTGGAAAAATTTTGAGGGGATCGAATCTGTGATCATGACAAATTTATGGCCACATACATAAAACAAAGCAAAAATGAAATGAATTTCCTTTAACTTAATCTATGTGATCAATCAAGCAAAAAAAATGATTTTTTTTTGCGCATGATACTCAAAATCCTAGAAGACTTAATACGTCCTCACACACTCAAAAGTAACTGGACCTTGAGAGGATTTCTTGTGAGTGCTGGCACAATGTCCCGTAAGAGCTGGCAACACCCCCAATCAGTTGAAGAGAATCAAACAAGGTAAGGCTAGAGGGTCTGGCGCTTACCTGCACCATCACCTATAGGGTAAAGGATGCCCTAGTTTTGGCCACTAAGAACCACTGTCCCATGTGAGCGTTCGAGTCTTAGGCTTCTTGGTAGTCAGCTAATAGTACCAAGTATCAACCGGGTCAGGTAGCCCTAACTGATACCGCACACACTGTGCCTAAGCCTAACCCCCTCTGAATCGGGTCTCTGCCGTGCTCGGGTTTTCTTTTCCGTGGGCTGATAGGTGGATTTTAAAGCTCCCTAAATACACAACTTCTATGTTTCAATGTGAAGTGTGATCAAGGTGGCTTTGTTGAGTCTCATCCCACCCTAACTCATAAATTTTCTGTGGCTCTGTGGTGAGAATTAGTGAGTTGGTTTAAGTTATTTTTAGGTGGCATTATTTTTCAGTGGGTGAAATGGTGGAGCATACAGAACAACTTACACCTGAACATATGGATATTATGATCCTTATGAAAAAAGTCCTCTAAGTTACCAGTTAAATGATGTGACATTGTTCCTTGCTCAAATAGAAAGCATTTGCAGATAATGGGCCGCTTTCAAATCCTCCTAGTTAGTCTATGTGAGTGACTAAAGGGAGATGGAAAATCATGAATGTAGAGCATTCATATGCTTGTCTAGGGTCACCAAATGGTGCAAAGACAACTGAGATTACTTTCTCTAATTGGCGATTTAATCCTAGTCCCGCAATTTCCTAAATTAAAAAATTGAATTTAAACTAAACAATTTCTACACTAGCTTATGCATATGTGGCCTTGAGCCACTTACTTGGACTAGTTAAGCTAAGTGTTCATACCAGAATGTGCAAAAAACATAAAATGTTCAAAAAGCAATGATTAATTCGCCCCCTACTTAAACTATGTGAACACTTTTTTGCAAAAACCAACTTAAATGAAAACTAACCAAATGCCTATAGAAAGTAGCAAAAAATGAGTTCTCAGAAGCTGTGGGATATCAACACAGGTGTTGGAAGATACATTAGGGGCTGCCCAAGACACTTAAAAGCAGAAAAAATGCAGAAAATAGGGAGAAAAAATCTCTCTGCAATTTGCGCGCAAAATCCCTTGATAGGTGCGCCTTCCTACACGCAGGTCACTCCTAAACGCATGCAATGTGCCTCTATGAGGAAAAACTGTGCGCAAAAATCCTGCAAGTAAAAAGATAAGGAGCTGCCTTCTTCAGTCGGTCACCTCAGTGAGTCTAGGGACTAGAAGATGGGTCAGAGGACTATTAGCACTACTCCAGCATAGATAAAGGGTCTCCTACAAAAGATGGCACAACCACATAGACTTGAAACACGCCAGTGGAGTCGCCAATCCTGTTGTTGTGGATTCATCACACGGGTGTACAAAATCGCACAAGCTTAGAGAGTGTGGTCTACTCTCTAAACTATTGGTAACAGGCAGAAAGTGGGGGAGCTCAAAAGCATAAAAATTAATGGAAATAGTATGCTAAAGTATGCTCTGGTTAAACTAAAACGAAAAAACACAAATATACAAACGCTATATAGAGAGTTCCAAATGATAATAATGCAAACGATGGCTCGATGCCCTCTTCTTATTAAACGTTCGAAATGGAGAAGAACTTTTACCCACTTGCCAAAGGGAACCTAGGCAATGGCTCTAGGTCTCGATGCAAGGATGTTGCCTTCCAAGCTCTGCCTCTGATGCAGTATCACTCTCTCTCTCTGTTGTGGTGGACTAAGATGTTAGGTGGCCAACTATCGAGTCCTCTTTAGCTCCAGCTCTAGGTCACACACAATGCTGGTGTTGCTTGGGCAACTTTGGCTAGCATAACCTTGTGCTCACCATTTTTTCATCTCTTGGTGGGTTTATATAGGTGAGCTTCAAATCCTCCTTCCCTCCCTTGGTACATGATGGATGGTGACCCAAGGGAGAGGTGTGATTCCATTGCGTGCTCAAATATTCTTTTGTGTGCTCACATAATGTATAAGGAGGCGTTGGTGGCTGTCCTTAGGTGGCTTTCACATAAGGAGTAGTTATCCTTTGCTTGTTGTGGTCCCGGAAAGTGACTTTTTTCCGTCTCTAGGAATGCGCGCTTATCGGGCAAAAAGGCGCGCAGAAGGCACTTTTCTTGAAGGAAAAAGCGTGCATTTGAGCATTTATGACTAGTTCAAATCTGATTTTCTCAAAATCTTAGAGATTTTAAATACTTCTTGATTCCATAATGTATTCCTGTCCTGTAAATCCTTAGGCTCGACATTAATTGATATCGTCTTCTGCAGTGCGATTTTCCAGTGTTAACAGTGACCACCATCACCTGTAACATGTTAAATTATTGTACATATTAAAAATTAAATAATTTATAAGAAAAATTTGTATTTAAAAAACTTGTCAGGTCATTTGAAAATACCTAATGGAAAAACTATCTCTTCCTCTTCGCTAATACTAGGATGGTTCCCTTTCGAGGAATGAACATCTCTAACACCCACTGTACAAAACATTAAATTTTTTTATAACAGAAGTACATGAGACACACAATAAGTTTCACACTAAGCATGCATCAAACAATAAATTTTCCTTTAGATTTTACCTGGAGGAGAAGTATCCAAGTGTGGGATGGATGCCACAGGCTGAGACATTGTTCTCCTTTGCCCCTCACCAGCAATAGGGCCAACCCCAACTCCTACATTTGCACCTATGGAGCATAATGTGTTCACATTAAACACATGTCATTTGAAAAAAAAAATTCACCTGTTCAACATTGAATATAATGCAAAGTTGAACATTTTAACTAGCAATTGATCTAATGTGTACCTATACCGTGTATAAGATAATCCTCAGAATGGGCTCTATGAAATTGGGGGTGAATGGGAATAGGTCTATGGGGCTCATTTGAAAAAAAAAAAAATTCACCTGTTCAACATTGAATATAATGTAAAATTGAACGTTTTAACTAGCAATTGATCTAATGTGTACCTATACCGTGTATAAGATAATCCTCAGAATGGGCTCTATGAAATTGGGGGTGAATGGGAATAGGTCTATGGGGCTCCTCTTGTTCGATTTCCTGTCTAGGCGCACGAGTCATATGAGTGCATCCACCTGTGCAGGATAAAAAAATTTCACATTAATCAATTTTTCACAACGAACAATAAATATAATCTACTTGAAAAAATGACATAACTAAACACCCAATGTACCTGATAATCCTCCTCTCATGGAGGGGTCTTTGTAGGGCTCACTTGATGCCATTGTTGCTGTAGTATCAAATCAAATTTTTGCCCCTCATAAACAAATTAGAAAACAAACTATCATTCGACATTCATGTCATCAGCAAAAAGGTCAACCAAGATAGAGTTTGCGGATTTATTTGAGATGGTAAAGCAGCTAAAAGGGATGCGGATTCTCCTGAAATAGAAGTAACTGAAGGTATAGACTATGGATTGATGAAGCTAGTTTGAGAAGAATACAGTGCGGATACTTACAAGGTTACATTACAGATATCGCAAGGGTTGTGATGAATTCTGAAGTATAATGAAAGGAAGGTAAATATGTGATTTACCTTCCTATAATAAAAGTATTACTTTTGCTTAAATAATTTGTGTCCTGTACACTTTGGTAATTGACTTGATGAAGGATTAATTAAGAAGAATACATAAGCAAACAAGCTCACAAGTAATTATCAAGAAGAGAATTTATAACCCCTCCACGTTCTCAACATGGTTTCAGAGCTATGTCAAAAGATGATCACCTTATGGTTTCATAGCAGTGGGATTCCCTGGGCATTGTCTAATCATTATAAGTTTTGTATATTTTTTTTGGAATTGGGTGAAAAATTTTGGGTCAGATCTTGTTCTTTGTTTTTTGAAATAGGTTTTTGACTATATATATATATTTCACTACTCAAACTTGTGATTGAAACAAATCCCTAACTGATTTTAGGCTAATTAGACAAAAAAATATGCCTGAAAACCTTCTAAAAATTCCTTGGGATGCCTTAGGTACCTTGGCTTGGGAGTTAGCTTCATTCAATGATCCAATTTTGCACCAGTGCTATATTATGGTAAGATGTTTTTTATTTGGCTTGATAACTATTGAATGAAATTTATGTATAACATATATTTGACAAAAGGTAAATCTTAAATGTTTTCAAGTTTTCGTTTGTTTATTAGAATGGGTGGCAATTTTTTTTTTTGGGTAAAATTGAGGTGGTCTTCCACTTGATTTACCACTCCTCTTGCAATGGGAATGTACGAGGATGCGCCATTGGATTTCTTTGCAAAACATGTATCATTTATCCTTATCATTTCGAGTGTATTCATACAATAAAACTAAAGTAAAGGTGGGTGCGAAATACAAAAACTTACTAATTTTTATGCATGCATTGCTCACCAAGATGAATTTCCAGAACAAGAAGTGCCCAAAACAAATTTATCTCCTCTAATAAAAAAATTTAGTGAACAATCAATGAATGAATGAAAATCACATTCCTTCTACAAGCATTTCCATTTGGGATTATTTCCCTTAGTGCTCAGATGACCTATCACATCACTTGTTGGATGATGTGAATCCTGGCATCCAAACTAGTAGTGGAGGATCCTGTCATTTGTCAAATCAAGCTTCTACCTCCCTAAATGCTCTTCCTTCATCTTGACATGACATTTTTCCTATAGGTACCAACTCCCTAAATGATCCTTTATCATCCCAACATGATGTCAGTTTTAAAGCCACCACAATCTCCTTGGATTACATCCTTTATGACTCCCTCCCATCTCACAAACACTCTATCCTCCCAAAAAATGTTATTCCCCCTCCATTGTTGGCGACATAATCTGGGTTTGTCACTATAACAAGAAATCCACATTCCCTCACATCTGATTTCTTTTTGGTGTAGCAATCATCTGAACTACTAGAATGTTTTATTGGGAGTTTCCTTTAGTCAAAACTACTAAATGGATAATTCAACAAATAACAAATGAACCCTCTAGTGCAGTAGTATTTTGAACTACCTACCTTGGGACTAGAAGAAAGACAAAGGAAATGTCTTAAGAGGAAAATGGAGGATCCCAACATTATCCTAAGAGATATTAGACTTAATGACATACAACATATAGATGACTCCACCATTGTAGGTCAATCTTCCAACATAAACTTGTTGATTGATTATCTAAAGAAGTGGATGACAAAGAAGTTTCTTTTAGTGCGAGGATACTCTCTAAGTTTCCTCATAATTTCCATAAGATTGTATGCCTAGGTCACTTCTTCAAGGGTTAACACGAGAAAAATAGTGCATAAGCAATGGTTTTGGGGTAGTTAAGCCTTATACCTTGAGAGTTGGAGAATCAATTTGACAACCATTCTGAGAAGTTATAGGTCATCCCCATCTCGATGCATATGCTAGGACTTCCTATTCATCTCTATTTTATAAAAAAAAATCAAAAGATAGGAAATAGTTTGGGGTTTTTCTATAATGTGAACTTCTTAGTTCTAGTGAGCATATATATGGCCATGGCCAAAACCTTGGTGGGTCTAAACCTGGCGTAGGGCGTGGGGGACTTCATCACCATAAAATGAGACAACTTATCCTATTACCAACCACTTGACTATGAATTTTTTCCATTTGAGAGTACGAAATGTAGTGTATATGAACATTTGGTTGTGGATTGTACCACTGCTAGGGCTAGGAAAAATTGGGTGTAGAGGAAGAAGACAACCATAAAAGTGATAACACCATATTTAAATCCAAATATCCTCACCTTCAGGTTAGATCCTATTTGAAAAGCTCCATAGAACCTCACTGCTACTTTCATGGTGCCTTTAGAGACACCAGTTCCCCTAGTTCCAAGTTCACCAATACCTCTTCCAACATTTCCCATTCTTTCATATGAGGAGACTCATATGGAATCAACCTTAGAAGCTATCTGATATTTATTTGAAGCCATTACAATTATGTCCTTCCCTCCTCCCCCTCAATTATATCTCTTGTTCTAGTGCCCCTCTTATTTTTTCAACTTTATCTCCTTATATTCATTACTTTTCACCCACACACATTATGGAGCTTTTAAGATTTTTTCTTTCCTTTTAGTTCCTCTGCAACTCACCACCCCTCAAGGTCAATCCCATCACCCCTTTAAACCCCCTTCCCACAAGCCTTCCTCCCTACTCCACACTAGACTCTTATCCCCCCTCTAAGTCTCCTAAACTCTATCTCGAATTCTCATCCTTAAAGCATGGTTACAATCTCTGCTCCTGAAATAAAGTAGAAGATACCACTTTCTACAGAACCAACACCATATCTCGGCCCCTATAACTCTTTGTGGGGAGGTTATTATGACTCTATGGGGATATATGGCTTAAACCCAAGGTCAAAGGAACAAAGAAAATATCTCTCGAAATCCAATATTCCCAGATTCAACAGGGCTTTAAACTTCTAGAAGTAATCCATTCTATAAAAAATAATACTATCCAGCCTATTTGGAGTAGCACGATAGAGTCAAAGGAGGTGGGTAACTATGAGAAATCACCTACAAACTCACAGGTTTAACATGGCTTTAAACTTCTAGAAGTAATCCTCTATACATTTCCCTTTATTTAGGCATATGATAAAATTGGGTTTATTTAGTGATTTTTTCACTGTTTTCAATAATAATTAGAAATTGATCTAATACCTAGTGTTTCTACATTTTAGCTTGTTGTGACGAAAGTGGAGGGACATATTTCTTTGATAAAAACATCTTGAAGGAAAGAAACATGAATAAAAATATAGCTATCGAGAGCACTTGACTCCCTTGATCTGCAGATAACCTTCCTTCACCTTTGCTCTCCAATTGTATTTTTTTTTCTTTCGTCTCCCCTCCAAAAATAAAATTCCCCCGCACACTTCACCACTTGACCTCTACATGTTCCTATTTCGAAGAGGTTTTCTTCCCTCTCACTGAAACTCTTATATCGAAGAGGTTTTCTTGCCTCTCATGCAAATTTAGACTCCCCGTCGCCTCTTCATAAATTAATAAATGAAACTCCCACTGATCATCCTCTCACAAACTAGATTTTATACCAAACAAATAATTACATATCTTAATAAATGAAACTCCTAGTCATCATCCTCTCAGACACTAGATTTTATAACAAACAAATAATTACATATCATTGCGATATGAAGTATTATTAATATTAAATTTTGAGAATTCGAGAGATATTTTGGAAATCATATCTGTAACAAAGAAATTTAGTGGTTAGGGTTTGAAAGATAACTTATTATTCTTAAAATATTTGATAGAAAAGAGAGTATGGAGGTTTATACAAGGCGAGGTTCTATGGGTCAAGATGACAAAAGGAAAAATTCTTGGAGAAGAACCACTGGACGAGGTTTATATGCAAGGCAACAGAACCACATCTCTAAAAAAAGAAATATTCAATGCTCAGCTGAAGAAGCTTACCTGGTTGGCTAGATGATAATGATGGCTCGGCGACGACAGCTCCAGTCCAAACGATAGGCCGAAAATGTAAACAACAGTGTAGAATGTCAGGCAAGTTAAGAAATTTGGGTTTTATTATAAGAATAAAACTCTCGTTAGAGAGTTTTTTTAACTCTCGTTCGAGAGTCTTCCCGAGAGTTTATTTCAACACAACTCTCGGACAAGAAAATACCTAACTCTTGTCTGAGAGAATTTTAACTCCGGTTAAGACCAATCAAACTCTCGGCTGAAACATTAAAAATCTCTCAGATGAGAGTTTTAAAAACCCTCGGTCGAGAAATAGAGTTGACTATTTTCTCGGAGGAGAAGTTAAAAATTTCACCCAAATTCTAGCCCTTGGCCAAAAAGTGTTTCCCAACTTCGGGATTTCACCCATAAAAAAATCTTAAAAGAGATAATGTAAGGAATCCAAGATTAAGATGTGAAATATTTTCTTTTGCAAGTTTATATAAATTTGTTTTATATACTCTACCATGATAAAATTTTCACCAAATTCCAAATTTGGAATTGGAAGCATTTCTTGATGTTTCTTCCCGTTGTAGATGTTGCGTGGGGTGCTCCAGATGCCATGGGTGACACTCCTGTCTTTCCTAGGGTCTACTTTATCAGCTCCTTTCTTTGTTTTTTTCTTGTTGTTCATGAACATGTTTTTGCACTGTAGGAATTTCTTGATGTTTGTAGCCGTCTGTGTTTTGCTTTCCTTGCTACATTGTGCTTAGGAATGGAGGAATGTGGTTTATGGAGGTGATGGATGAAATTATGAAAATCAATGGAGTGAATGATGGGATGGATGGTAAAATAGAAGAAAACACATATTTCATTAAATTTGGAAGTATTCCAAATTCTAGATTGGCGGAATACTTCCAAATTTAATTAAATATGTGTTACAACTATCAGTTGTATTATTAGAGAATTTCCCATGTGCAATTATAAATTCATGAGAAGGTCGTGATGGATCGTGCAATCAAGGAAGGCTAATTTTCCTATTTAATAGGGGCATATTTCTCTAGGAATTGTGTGATCAAGGTAGGTTGAAGACAGGCAAGGAATTGGCTATGTGTTTGTCCAATTTTGCCTAGATCGATGTGAGACAAATGGTAGAGTGCGGGAGATTCTTGTGAGAAATAAAGCATTGTATCGTTTCATGATTCCTTGACTTTATACAATATATGATAGCGGGGTTTTTAGCAGTTGTTTTCCCCAAGGATAACTTGTGTTGTGCGATTGATTTACTTCTTTCTCTTACTTGCATATGATTGAGCGATCGTGTTTTGTATTTCGCAAATTTTGTATAAAGATTCAGTATCTTGTTTTAGTACATCACAAGATGGTATTGAATCCATTGGTATAATTTCTACATGGTATCAGAGCTTTGTTAGAAATTTCTACAACATATTACTAAGGAATCTCTTTCTATTTTTTTAATAAGCTTAATAATAAATCTATATCATTTAAAAATTCCTTTTAATTTTAGGTTAAACTTGATGATTAATTACAAAATATGAAATTGATAATTAATTACAACATATATTTCTTAGTGAATTATTTTAATAAATTCACACTATAATGTACAATGTGAATTATTAATATAACACATTACTTCACATTTCTTTTAAGTTTCTAAGTATTTTCCATGGTTCTACTTAATAGGGTTGTATTAGGTTTTGGAGTGGAACATTATTATTAGATTATATTTCAAAGTTTTTCAAGACGTGTGGTAGTCATAATCACTTTATTTTAAGTTATACAAGGTTTTCAGTGAAGAGTCAACCTACATTTACTAATAAATGTTAATAATAATTGTCCCCTACTTATACTAAATTCTCTCTCTCTCTCTCTATATATATATAAACAATTTGGTTATCAACAATTATTTCTTATTATATTTTAAAAATTATACATATGTTTATAACTTTTAAGAGTTAAACCCATTTTTCAGATTACATACTCAGAAATAAATACAGTAGTTTTTCTATTAATTTTAATTTAAAAAATAAAAATTTATTAAAAAAATTAATAAACTAATCAATTTAAGATGAGTTGATAATGCTCCGTAACTGCTTAAAATCTTCTTGGTTTTTTTTTTGTAATTTATTATTAGTGATACCTTCAATGCCCTTCAAAGTCATGACAAAACTACATTAGATTTAATCCCGTGTGGAAGATATTGGTGTAATATGAATTATATTGGTGACTTACAAAATTTACAAGTAAATAATCTTTTTGGTTTTCAGTCACCGCACAAACGAATATTTTATTGGGCAATGGCGTACCAAGACCACTGCTTTATGGTTGGACATCTCGTCTTTTTTATGCAATTGCACTCCTGCCATATCTAAATACGTGTTCCCACCGCACAAACAACTATTTTTATTGGGAATCATCTATGAAGACCACTAATTTATAGTTGGACATCTAGTCTTTTTGTATGCAATTTTCACTGCCCATATAATACCGCACAAATAACTATTTTAATCAACAATGGCACCCTACCAATACCTACTACTTTGCAGCTGGACATCTCGTCTTTTCGTATGCAATTTCTACTCCATATGGTTTGCCTTTTATGGGGCGAATCATGAATGTATCGTCTTTTCACAGAAGTCGCAGAAAATAGGATTGAAGGGTTTAACATATATATATACATTATATCTCTGAACTCCAATAATTTTCATTGCAATCTTTCCATCTTGCACTTCTCAAACTCTTAAATTTATGTAATACTTGCCAATTTGCATCCCTCACCATTACTCTGCTTTTCTATTTGTACATTCAAATTGCCAATGGCATCTGCCTCCACCTCTATTGCCTCTTGTCTTCTTCTTCAAAAGGAAAGGGTATAATATGTTTCTTTGGAGCTCTATGTAATACCAGATCTTTCTTTTGCTGATAGGAAGTACATGGGCCTTCCTCATCTTGAAACCCTAATGTGGTTTCATTGTTTTTCTCCATTCTTCTTTGCTTGACCTCCTTGGTGAGGTCCTTCTAGATCTGAAAAGAGATGAGATAAAACTCATCTTTCTATCATTCTGATCTCTTTTTCATTCTTCTTATTCTCCTAATAGCATAATGGTTGAGATCCACAGGCTGAGCCAAGATTATGTTCTGATACCACTGTAATATTCCCAAATGAGAAAAGCAGGAATATAGTGCATAAAACTAGAAATAGCAAGGTAAATCAACACATCAATATTGGAGACCAGTATGGAGCCATAACATTATGTATAATAACAAAAAATCAATACAAAATAGTGAGGCATAAATAATATGAAATGAGGAAGCAAGCCTCCCATAAACAATCACTCCCAAATATGAGTTGTTGCTACAATACAAAATGTCGGAGAGCTGCTACAGCGCAGTCATACTAAGCATAACTACAGCTGGAGGGCATACAATGATATAGAAATACTGATATAGGCCCCAATAGATACTACACATACATATCTAGGCACTAGATCAGCTTTCCAAGACAACCTAAGAGGGTTTCCAGAAAATGCACACAACGTGCCAATGTAAGTTGCAGCCCTAGGTCTGAAGGTATCTTAAAACAACAGAAATGAGAAGATATGGCTGACGCTGATGGAGAAACCTACAACTCTTCTCTAATAGATCCTCTGGATGAAAGAATGGCTCATCCACCAAAGAAATCACCTCCCAAAACAACCACTGCAACTCTTCCATAAAATAACGCAGATCTGGACTGAAACTACACTGTAGAGGATAAATACTCCTTGGCCTGATTCCAAATATGTCAATTAAGCCTAAGGGGCTTCTTTACAGGCCTTCTAATGGAAGGAAACCTTCCCTCACTGCAAAACTAGCTCTGAAGACACCCAATATAATCCTCCACTGCTGCACCCTGCAACACAACACAACTCTAAGAAGAAATTGTGCTAATGAAGAAAGTTGTAGCTTGGCCTGATGCCGAATAGTGGACAATGTAGTGCAATACTCTCCCAAGAGGCCTCTCAAGGAAAGAGGTGGGATTCCTGACCAGGAACACCATGTGCTAAACATCACATGCAATATTAGCTAAACAACTAAAGAAAGCAACAAGTATAAACATACCATATACAAAATAATAATCTAAAACATAACCCCATAAGGCTGCCATCCTCTTCCTTATATAAGTGATGAGATTCCTTACCCTTGGCCCCACTCAATTAGGTCACTACTTCCATGCATTCAATCTCCCTCCAAAATTGCGTTGTCTCACCATGAATGTCACTCCTCCATAACATACTATTGATTTGGTCAAAGTTGACCTAGTCTTCATGCTCCAGCCCCTTTTTACAACTAAGGGTCTTCAATCGAGCTTTTTAGATGACCTCCATTCACACTAGGAGTGTCTTTTATTCCTACTATGGAGATTTATGGGTCTCCCTACCCTCTTGTTCCCCTATCTAAGAGCAAAATCAAAATTTAATAGTCCAATTAGCTGTGTGCTAATCTAGGAATATTACAGAAAATCAGAGAATTAGATATTGCAATTGCTGCTAATATATGGAAAATTTTCTTACCTCCAATCAAAAGAGGAATGGAAATTGTTTTGGCTAGTTTTCTTAAGCTATCCAATGGCCCCGTAATAACCTCTGCTCTTGTTCAGAAATAAGTATCTCTGCTCTTGTTTAGGAACTTCTCTAGCTCTCTAAGGTTAATCTCACATCGACACCATATACAAACATAAATTAATTATTTCTACTCTTGGCTCTCCTGCTTAAACCATTGATAGTTGCTCGAATGTTTCTTTTGGGACTACCTTTTTATCATAATAATTTTTTTACTTAGATTTAGATGTAATAATATTTTTAATATTGTTTATATTTTGCAATAAGGTTTGTTCTTTTTTCTGAATGATTTATTTAATATTGGTGCATAGTTATGTCATCTCCATTTAAGCCAAATGTGGCTTTGGCTAGAGTCTGAAATTTGTTTTGGTTGGAGTTTGATTTTTGTTCTTGGAGTCCATGGTGGTTTATGGTTTCAGCCATGCCTTGACTTGTGGTTTTATCCACGGTTTATGGTTTGTGGCTTGTGGTTTTCTCTTTAAATTTAGAAGTAACAATATTTTAATGTTATTAATATTCTGCAATGTAATAGTTTTCTCGATCTCCCAATGGTTTAACCAGGCCTTGGTATCTTTATACCAACCTTGTTTGAGCCTTAGCTAGTTTTGGGTGGAGTTTAAAGCTAGCTTAGGAAGTCTATGGTCTCCCATGTTATTGATTTTGTACTCGTACAACAAGAGCCTAGTCATAGGGAGGCTCTCAATGGGGAAAGACCCACTTCCATAAGGAAAATATGATAGGGTATATTGCTTTTAATTAAATTTGAATATGATTTTGTATTTTAAAAGGTAAAATGGATTTGGTGTTATTGGGCTCTATATTACTTTTAACCAACATGTAAATGTTTACCAATCAATCTTTTACTTGTCATAAATTAGACATATAAATATAAATTCAACATATAAACAATAAAAAAATTGAAACTTGTCATTTTTAACATGCTTGTATATAGGGGTCAAATTTAACCCCTAATTTATGCTAAATTTTCTATATAAATAAACTATTTAGTTATTAATAATTATAATCTCTTATTATATTTTTTAAAATTATACATAATTAACATAAACTATTTGGTTATTGAATAATTATAATCTCTTATTATATTTTTTAAAATTATGCATAATTAATATATTTTTATAACTTTTAAGTGTTAAACTCATTTTTCAAATTACATAGTCAGAAATAAAAATAAATACAGTAATTTTCTATTAATTTTAATTTAAAATAATAATAATATTTTAAGATGAATTGACAATGTCTCTTAACTTCTTAAAATATTTTTTTAATTTATTATTAGTGAGAAAACTAGATTCTATTAATTTTAATTTAAAATAATAACAATATTTTAAGATGAGTTGACAATGCCCCCTTAACTTCTTAAAATCTTCTTGGTTTTTTTTATAATTTACTATTACTGATACCTTCAATGCCCTGCAAAGTCATGACAAAACTACATTAGATTCAAACCGTTTGGAGGATATTAGTGTAATATGAATTATATTGGTGACTTATAAAGTTTGCAAGTGAATATCTTTTGGTTTTGAGTCACCGCACAAACGAATATTTTATTGGGCAATGGTCTTCCAAGACCACTACTTTATAGTTGGACGTGTCATATGAATTATATTGGTGACTTATCAAGTTTGCAAGCGAATAATCTTTTGGTTTTGAGTCACCTCACAAACGAATATTTTATTGGACATTCGGCAATGGCCTACCAAAACCACTACTTCATCGTTGGACTACAAACGAATAGTCTTTTTGTATGCAATTTGCACTCCTGCCATATTTAAATACGTGTGTCCTGGGTGTTCACCATACAAACAACTATTTTTATTTGGAGATGCTCTACCAAGACCACTACTTTATAGTTGGACATCTTGTACTTTAGTATGCAATTTGCACTGCACCATATAATACGTGTCTCCATAGGAAGGTAGTTGTTGACCGCACAAACAACTATTTTATTCGGCAATGACCTACCAATACCACTATTTGCAGTTGGACATCTTCTCGTCTTTCGTATGCAATTTCTACTCCATATGGTTCGGCTTTTATGAGTTGAATAATGAATGTATCGTCTTTTCGAGATAGCGAGATATAATAGGATTGAAGTTGCAGTAGTTTGTTCAATATAATCTATGTACAGCTTTTTGATTGTTCGTTGCTTTTCAATCATGTACTCCAGGGAGTAACCGAAGTGCGGGGAATTAGTATGATCAGCTGAGCAAAACGTAAGGGTCCATCATTTTTACGCCACAGAATGAGGAACTTGCGACTTCTTGATATTTGAGCGACCGCTTTGATTTCTGCACACCTAGGGCCATTTGGTCTAGGGTTTTTGCAAGAAATAATGGCATGCTAAGAAACCTTCCATGACGTAGGTGGTCTAACAAGCAGAGGTGCTCATAATAAATAACCACATACCTTCCTTCACAAGTGAAAAATCTTTGGACAAGGAATGCAACATCCAACGAGGGTTGTAGTAATGACTTCCGCTCATATCCTGAGCCACTCCTGATTAGTTGCTCACCTACCTCAAGGAGATGCCTCACAACATTAGGTTGGGGTTTTCGGGGTGCAAACCACTTCTCTCATCTGGGGTAACCCTGACACTTCCGAAAACGCTTCTTCTGTTGCATGCATCACTATCCCTGGTACCTCTGATCTACCCTCCCTGTAATGCATGGAAAATTCTAGGGCTATGCCATTTTCATGCCCCTAAAACTTGCGAATATAATATATCCAACCGACCTGTTCAAATAAACGTTTAACGGGTGGAAATGCGTCTAAAAATTCTTTGACACTTTCTCTGCATACACTTGCACCTCCCATATTTAGCCAGAGTTCAGAGTGGTTATGGTTGTGTTAGTTGTTTGCAAGAGTTTGAATGTGGGACAATGGCGCAATGGAAGAATTGGGGTAATGGGTAAAGTAATAAATTAATAATGGGGACGGGTCATTTATGGTGGTGCCCGTATGCAGACATATGTTGCTGCAACGTCTGCCTCCTATTTGACACCGATAGTTTGTTGCTGTCGTGGTCAGGGGAGATTTCTGTTACCTTTGTACACTGTCAAAGATAGCTTAGCATTGCTGCATAATAATTTAGGGTTTTATTATACCGATTCCTAAACTAACTTGGTTTAAATAGGGATTAGGGTCTATACCATCCCTTCCATGTACTACTCATCCTTGGGAAATAATTTTTTAGCATTGAGGATAGTCTGACCTGGGCTAGTGTTGGTTACAGTTTATGGTTGTCAAGTTAACTTAATTGATTTGCAAGTTGTTCATATTATTTTCTCTGTTTGCAGGCTAAGTTGTTGTTGCTGTCATGGATGTCAAAACGTGCTTCAGTTCAAAACACCTGGCCTTGTGGCTGTAGATGTGGATTATGGAGAAATTCACAACAATTAGATTGTTCGTTTGGATATCTATACATTTATGCCCCTTAAATGAGGTTGGATCTATGGATTGCAAAAGTGCAAGGTGTCACATTTATATTTTGCATTTAACCATGTATGTATAAAGGAAAAATAATGATTGATATATAAGCTATCTTGGTTGGCTTGTAACCAAGGGTATCTCACATAATTTGTCAATGAAGAGACTTCTTTAAGAATTAGAGCTCATTATACTCAAATTAGAGACTTGTATAAATTATGGGAGCATGTACTGCCTATGGATAAAGAATGAATGAATGTACATAGAAGTTGGAATTGTGAAGGTGTATTGAAGGCATTATAATGAATAAATAGTCTCATTCTATAGCATCTTTTGGAATCCTCTATTTGCTGATAAAACTATTTATTTTGCTGTTTATTTTTGGGTTCTGTTTAAAGTGATGTTAATTGATAAAATATCATTTGTAAAATGAAATAGTAAGTATGTATGTTTTATATATATTAAGCATCCATCACATAATCTAATAACAAAACTATTCTGTAATAAAAATTAGAGAACTGAATTATAATAACAATGTTTAATTAGTTTTCCAAGTGAGGTGATATAATTTCATGTAAAGTAATTAGAAGTAAAAATACAATTTAAACATTGATAAATAAATGAGAACATTTTTTCAAATATATTAAATACATGACAACGCTTCTATACATTTGTCAATGCAATTGAATGACACTGGAATCTCACTTCCAGAATAAAAGCCATAATAAAAGCATCCATCACATGATCTAATGACAGGACTAATCTATAACAAAAATTTAATTCCATTCATAGTATTACTGAAAAATACGTTTTCTACATACATGTGTTGAGATATAACACCAAAAAATAGAGTGAGGCCATCTATAAAAAAACACCTCATATAAATAAATACATAAGAAATGATGGACAACAGGTTGCTCCAATCTATCTCAAGAAATAGGAACATGATAATATGACTCCCCCCATAATAACCCCAATACCAATCACAAGAACAATTCATTCATTAATAGGCCATGTATATCGATGCCTATCAATAATAATTAGTGGAGCACATGCTGACTCCACAATCTGGCACATCCACGTCCATTGGATGTTGCTTCAATGAGTATCGAATCAACAACCCTTTGGACATCAGATTTGTAAATAATCTCAAAACACTAGAACTATGTAGCAATGGTTCTTCCTTGCTAGTGAAGGGGTTTCAGATTATGTCTTCTGACCTGTTAGGTACCGTTCATTTTGTTGGTGATTAATTTGGAGTTTGTGTAAGTGACAATGTGACTTGCACCATAACTCTGTGATGTTGTGAAGTCATCAATCAAAGCATGGTAGTATGCTCTGTTGTTTGTAGTAATGAAAGGTATTTCTCTACTGTTTTGGTATACCTGGCTAAGGGCTTCATTATGAATCACGAACCTTGTCCATGCATGCCCTGGGTTTGGTTTGGCACCATATTTGGATTTCCAAAACCCATTTTGCAACCATATGCAAAACAAGAAATTAATTTAATGAAATATTGTTACAAATCTATTGCAGTAGCGACAACTCTATTGCAGTAGCGGAAACTCTATTGCAGTAGCGGCAACTCGTTGTTGCAGTAGTGGTAACAGTGACTTGTCACCACTGTAACAATGAATTATTTCATTGTTACAGTGGTGGCAAGTCACTGTTACTACTACTGCAATAGCGAGTTGTCGCTCTCTCTCTCTCTCTCTCTCTCTCTCTTTAAATTTGCAAATATAGAATTTGAAAATACAACGCAAATTTTAATTTTGAGATGAGTAGTTACAGTGGCGGAAATACACTGCTACACTTGCGGCAACTCACTATTGCCGCTAATGCAACAACGAGTTGCCACACTCTCTCTATCTCTTTAAATTTGCAGTAAATAACTAAAACATTAATAAATAAACTAGAAAACCTTTTAATATAAAATAAATAAAATTTGAAAATATAAATAAAATTTTAATTTTGAGCAATTGTGGCAATACACTGTTACAGTGGCGGCAACTCGCCATTGCCATTACTGCACCAACGAGTTGCCACTACTGCAACATCGAGTTGCCACCACTGCTCAAAATTAAAATTTGCAGTGGTGGCAACTCGCTGTTGTCGCTACTGCAACAACGAGCTTCCACTCTCTCTCTATCTCTTTAAATTACATTATATAAAAAGGAAAAACACAGTAAACGAGAAATTTACTTACCTTTCGTATTGCTCCTACTAGTTCTTGTCCACGCCTAGTAAATTGGTCCTTCAAATTGGAAGCACAAAGAAGCAAAGGAAGCTCATTAAAAACTAGAAATAAAAAACGAAGTTCTTACAAATTGCAAATTTGTTAATATAATTTTTTTTAAAATTTTGAGCAGTTGTGGCAATACACTGTCACAGTGGTAGCAACTCGCTGTTTCCGCTACTGCAACAACGAGTTGTCACTCTCTCTCTATCTCTTTAAATTTTCATTATATAAAAAGGAAAAACACAGTAAACAGAAAATTTACTTACCTTTCGTATTACTCCTGCTAGTTCTTCTTGTCCACGCCTGGTAAATTGGTCCCTGAAATTTGAAGTACAAAGAAGCAAAGGAAGCTCATCAAAAACTAGAAATAAAAAATGAAGTGCTTACAAATTGCAATTTTGTTAATTTAAATGAATCAAAGAGGTGGGAAGTAGCTACACTGGTAAAAAATTAAGTGCTTAGAAATTGCAATTTTGTTAATTTAAAGAAATCAAATAGGTGGAAAGTAGCTACACTATACCCTTGTACCCTGTCTGAATATTACTCCACCCTTTGTAAGTAGTGCTATGCAAGTTCTCTATAGAGTGGTAGAAAAACTGGAAAAAAGAAATCAATAAACAAACCAATTACATCAACGCAAAAAGTATATAAACAATTAAGGTGACTAAAATGAAAATCAGAGAATTAGATATTGCAATTGCTGCTGATATATGGAAAATTTTCTTACCTCTAATCAAAAGAGGAATGGACATTGTTTTGGCCAGTTTGCTTAAGCTATCCAATGGCCCAGTAATAATCTCTACTCTTGTTTGGAAATAAATACCTCTTCTCTTGTTCAGGAAGTTCTCTAGCTCTTGAAGGTTAATCTCACACCGATATCATATACATACAGAAAATAATTGTTTCCACTTTAGACTCTACTGCTTAAACCATTGATAGTTGCTCAAATGTTTCTTTTGGTACTACCTTTTTATCATGATAAAATTTTTACTTAGATTTAGATGTAATAATATTTTGAATATTGTTTATATTTTGCAATAAGGTTTGTTCTTTTTTCTAAATGATTTATTTAATATTGGTGCATAGTTATGTCATCTCCATTTAAGCCAAATGTGGTTTTGTCTAGAGTCTGAAATTTGTTTTGGTTGGAGTTTGATTTTTGTTCTTGGAGTCCATGGTGGTTTATGGTTTCAGCCAAGCCTTGACTTGTGGTTTTGTCCACGGTTTATGGTTTGTGGTTTTCTCTTTAAATTTAGAAGTAACAATATTTTAATGTTATTAATATTTTGCAATGTAATAGTTTCCTCGATCTCCCAATGATCTAACTAGGTCTTGGTATCTTTATACCAACCTTGTTTGAGCCTTAGCTAGTTTTGGCTGGAGTTTAAAGCTAGCTTAGGAAGTCTATGGTTTCCCATGTTATTGATTTTGTACTCATACAACAGGAGCCTAGTCATAGGGAGGCTCTCAAGCTAGCTTAGGAAGTCTATGGTTTCCCATGTTATTGATTTTGTACTCATACAACAGGAGCCTAGTCATAGGGAGGCTCTCAGTGGGGAAATACCCACTTCCATAAGAAAAATATGATAGAGTATATTGCTTTTAATTAAATTTGAATATGGTTACAAAATCATTATTGTATTTTATAAGGTAAAATGGATTTGGTGTTACTGAGTTCTATATTACTTTTAACCGACATGTATATGTTTACCAATCAATCTTTTACTTATCATAAATTAGACATATAAATATAAATTCAACATATAAACAATAAAAAAATTGAAACTTGTCATTTTTAACATGCTTGTCAATCTGACAATTTTTAAAATAATTGGTTAGTCAAAGGTGAAGTGTATGTTTTGAAATTAAAAGTATTTGACATTTAAAATAAAATAAAAAACGTGTATATAGGGTCAAATTTAACCCCTAATTTATGCTAAATTTTCTATATAAATAAACTATTTGGTTATTGAATAATTATAATCTCTTATTATATTTTTTAAAATTATACATAATTAACATAAACTATTTGGTTATTGAATAATTATAATTTCTTATTATATTTTTTAAAATTATGCATAATTAATATATTTTTATAACTTTTATGTGTTAAACTCATTTTTCAAATTACATAGTCAGAAATAAAAATAAATACAGTAATTTTCTATTAATTTTAATTTAAAATAATAATAATATTTTAAGATGAATTGACAATGTCTCTTAACTTCTTAAAATATTTATCAGTGAGAAAACTAGATTCTATTAATTTTAATTTAAAATAATAACAATATTTTAAGATGAGTTGACAATGCCCCCTTAACTTCTTAAAATCTTCTTTGTTTTTTTTGTAATTTACTATTAGTGATACCTTCAATGCCCTGCAAAGTCATGACAAAACTACATTAGATTCAAACCGTTTGGAGGATATTAGTGTAATATGAATTATATTGGTGACTTATAAAGTTTGCAAGTGAATAATCTTTTGGTTTTGTGTCACCGCACAAACGAATATTTTATTGGGCAATGGCCTACCAAGACCACTACTTTATGGTTGGACGTGTCATATGAATTATATTGGTGACTTGTCAAGTTTGCAAGCGAATAATCTTTTGGTTTTGAGTCACCTCACAAACGAATATTTTATTGGACATTCGGCAATGGCCTACCAAAACCACTACTTCATCGTTGGAGTACAAACGAATAATCTTTTTGTATGCAATTTGCACTCCTGCCATATTTAAATACGTGTGTCCTGGGTGTTCACCATACAAATAACTATTTTTATTTGGAGATGCTCTACAAAGACCACCACTTCATAGTTTGACATCTTGTCCTTTAGTA
>JAXQQM020071745.1:0-87721 GCA_034641835.2 Pinus albicaulis | reverse complement strand
TAGGATCCACAAAGGTGACACAAAAGCTTAGATGGAAATCTCAGGGCCACAAAACAACGTTAAAGAGTATCGGTACAAAGTCGGCAATCGGCAAAGGTGAAATCACGAAGTTGGGAAACACTTTTTGGCGGATGGTTAGAATTTGGGAGAAATTTTTAATTTCTCGTCCGAGAAAATAGTCAACTCTATTTCTCGACCGAGAGTTTTGAAAACTCTCGTCCGAGAGATTTTAAATATTTCAGCCGAGAGTTTGATTGGGTTTAACTAGAGTTAAAATGCTCTCGGATGAGAGTTATATGCATTTTCTCGTCCGAGAGTTGTATTGACATAAACTCTCGGGAAGACTTTCGGAGGAGAGTTTTGAACTCTCGTCAGAGTTTTATTCTTATAATAAAACCCCAAAATTCTTCATTCGCTTGACGTACACCTTGTCATTTTTATGCTTTGTTGTTTTAAATTTCTTGGACTAGAGCTGTCGTTTTGGACTGGAGCTATTTTCTTTGTCACTGGGATATAGGTAAGCTTTCATCTGCCTTGAACTGTGCATCTTCCTTGAACTGTTGCAATTTTTGGGATTGTGGATCATTTTTTTAAGGTCATGAAGCTTAAAAGCAAGCAATTCATTTGGAGGATGAGCACTGGCGTAGTACATACGTTTTCCCCTAAATAAAAACCAGTCAAATCCATAAATAACTAATTCAGTTCAGTTACAGAGAACTAGGACAACCCATATGTACATTATTTTTTTCTCTTCGAATAAAAACCACTTAAATCCACAAGTAACTAATCATTTAATCACAGAGCACTAAGACAACCCATATGTAATCTTACTGCCTTGTCTCCATTCCAATGAGGAATGCATCGTTTAAGCAGTAATTAAATTCTGAAACATAAAATGATTCCCAAGAACAATAAAATAAATATTTCTCATCAGACAGAATGCGCCACATGAACTAGGGGATATAAAAAACCCTCTTAGATTTCATCTTCACATCACAGAGGAGATATTGCTTTCTTGCGGATTCTACTCGATCTTCTCACCGAGGTGACTACCTTGTGCTCCTCATATCGACCACCCTCTTTTCGGACAATGTTCTCATAAGTTGTAAAGCTTCCATAAGAAGGTGAGTCTATGGAAAAGTATGGTGTAATTGAATATTCTTGATCAGTTGCAGAGGAAATGTTGTTTCCTCTTCTTGACCTCCTTTCATATGTCCGAGCAATATTGTCATATGCACTCACTCTATTGATGATACTTCTATCTGAGCTGCTCATCTCTCCTGGAAAATACTCAGCAAGTAATTCTACACGAGGTGGAGAAAGCCTGGAATTTACTCGCTTCTATATCCTGTTTTGAGGGGATGACATAAACTGCACCCTAGAGTATGGGGAGAAGTAAATGTCTCCTGGTTCTTTCGTTGCTTTAACAGATTTCCCTCCAACTTCACTAGAGATTTTAGAATTTCTCCTAGAGGTAGAAACAAAATAAATAGCAGCTACTGCAGTAGCTACTAGAATTGACAAACCTATAGTTGGACTAGGAAGAAGCTCTCTTACTAAGTTCTTTGGAAGGGTGGAAGCATCAACTCCAGAACCAATTAAGTCTCTTACAGTAGATGAAGGAGATTCTTCTAGTGCTCTCTCTTCCACTTGGGAAATCATAGAGTCGGTTGTCTCTGTGAATTGTAACTCCTTCACAAGGTACTCACCATCTACATTTGAAGGAGAAGCACTATAACTTTCATCTTCGATAGTCACATTCTCAGGTGTTTGGCTGTCCATCTCTAGTGCATCAGATTCTTGCTTGACTTCTATATTGCTATGTGAAGTCAAACATATATTTTGTCACTTAGAGGTGACAAACATGTTTGGTCTCTCAATAAAAATCTTGGCACACCTATAATATCTTCATGATGGAATGGGTTTGGTGTCTTTGTGACTATAGTGAATGTAACTCTTGGGACAAGATCTTTACCTTCTCTCAAACTATCTTATAATGGTAGTATTATAATGTGTATGAAGGAAAAAACTTAGATTCATGTGATGACCATCTCGACACCCATGAGATAAGCTCAATTTTTATATGAATTGACATTAATTATCAACACTTTTACATAAGTAGAAGATTCAACATGCAGACCTGACACTCCTGTGAAGAAGGGTTAACATACTAGTGGCATATCCATGGAATTTCAAGTTCGATGATGATAGACTCAATATCTTGAAGTGGTGATTCCATCAAAACATTCAAGGCATAAAAATCCAAACCAACATAAGAACCAATATGTTCTAGTTGTACAGCTTTCTTTCCTTAGAACTAAGCTGGGATACATTTCCATTCATTCTAAAAAACCATTAGCTCTATGTATTAGATAATCTTATACTATTGCTTGTTTACCTTAACTAAGATGCTTAGCTCAACAGCTTAATCAATGGTAATAAGTCATACCACCTCGTATATCTTATGTATAGTAATAACACTACCACTATATGAACAAAGCTCGTTTACTTTTATGTTAATATCTTTATACTTATGGAAGTGAATCATAATAGCTTATTCCATCATCATCCTATATCACTAGTTTATAACCATTACTATCATGTCACCTCTATAAGCTTATATGGAAAAGCTTTCTATAAGGCACTGTGTTCATACTGTTAGTACTCTCCATCAGACTAGTAGTAATAAATGAGATGAACCAAGTGTAATAATAGTTATTGCCCATATATGTGCTTACTCATTGAGCCATTTTTGACTCTAACCTGAATACAGCATGATCATGTGAGCAATCAATATTATGGAATAGGTAGAGCTTAATGCCAATATCATAGTAAGAAAACACATCACTATGAACATACTAATCACACTAATGGGAATAAGAGTACTATCCAGCTTAATGTACAGAGTAGAGAGATGATGCTTACATAGGATAAGGACCTTAAATCAACCTCATACGTATCATATTCAATGAAGCTTAGTCTTTCTTCTCATTACTTACTAAGCTCACTAACAAAATAGTATAAAGTAGTAAGAGTAATGGAAATAGAAGTGGTATTATCTATTCCAAAGATTACACATGCTATGTATCTGTAACCAAGTAGTCAATGAGATTGAACTAGATTCATGTTATACAAGTTGCACTAGTATTATCCATAAGTAATGGTAAGAAACCCAATCGTGTTAAGCACACAATCCAACTCACACTTAAAATACATCAATGTTTAAGGTCCTAGAGGAGACTAAAACCCCCCAAAAAAATATTCTTTAACAATATTGTTTGGAAGCATAAGAAGACCTTTCTTAGAGCAGGAAATCCTCCCCTGTGTCATTGGCTTGAGAAATTATTCCCTTTGTATCAATGTATTAACAAAAAATGCTCCTCTATGTCACTGCCTTGAGTAACAATACTCATGTGTGTTGCTAGATTGAGAAACAATGCTCCTTATATCTCTAGGTTGAGGAAAAATGCTCCATCGTGCTTAGAATATACCTTAAGGGGTCTCAAGGGACATAGAAACTTGGTATCATCTTGAGAAAGGTCAATTAAGTTTTGTAGGGTGAATCCAGATACTTTTTGTTAGGTGGCACCCTATGGAAACAAGATACTAGGTGGAATAAAAGGGGATTGTAGTGGCTAATACAACAATTAGAGATGCAATGGTAGGAACTATACATATATTAGTGTTTCCCATGAATATCTACCAAATCAATTGTGATTAGTGTTCCTTCATGGTATATTCTCTCTATCACAAGGGTACCACTACTTAGAATTGTGGAATGTTGAACTACATGAACTCCCCTTTACTGATCTTGGTTGAAACTTAAGGAAGGACCTAAAGGGCATAGATTGTAAAAAGGGATTACTAGAGTATGAGAGAGAGGTTGACACCTCATAAATATTTATATTAGCCCCTTTCTTTGAGTCTCTCATGGTTTTGTATTTGTCTGAGTTGGGCTCCTGCCTCCTCGAAACAAATTCCAAGTACCATGTCTATTATCCGTTACATGAATTTGTCCCAAGGCGTACTGCTATTGCAATATGAAACACAGACATAGTTACCCTAACACCCGAATATATTAGCATCTACTATGGGTTTGAATGAAGTTTTAAATATGTGAAGCAATTTTCTTTTCTGCTCTATTTCAATGCTTCGTCCCTTGGCCCTATTTTCATGATGGCACCCTCACATAGTTATACATGAATCATAACACCAGTAACAATACCCCCCTTTTCATCATGGTTGGGTGTAACTCCCTAGATGTTGAAGTGTCTTCTGAGTGAGAATGTGGTGCTTAGGGATGAAAATTTAAAGGTTTCCCAATTCGGCATAGATCAAGTCATACTACATGGCCTTCTAGATGACATCTTCCTTAGTTCTGGGGAATGTTGATGTGACATATTTGAAAATGGGAGGAAGGAGAGACTTCATGAACCAATCCATGAAGAAATAATCATTAAGTTTTGAAGCTTTCCACAAGCTCCACCATCTAGACAACTCCTAAAAGTGATTATTGATGTGGGTGGAAATGGTTTGATGGTAGGTTGTTATAATTTCAATGCCCATATCATGGAATACATGTAACTAGATGTATGAGAGGAAAAAATTCACAATAGTAGCAAACACTAGATAGGTGCCATGAAAGAGATGAAAGAGATGAAGATGGACTAAGTCATCCATTATGGAGCTTGAGGAACACCACATGTAGAAATACTTAATATGGTCGGTGGAGTTGTCTCCTAAATTCCTCTCAAGGTTGGGGAAATTCATGGGAATATTTGTTGGCATAGGGGGCCAATTCAAATCATGAAGGAGAGGATCATTTAATAATCGGCTCAAATCAGGGAGGTTCAAACTAGCCATAGACAAAAATAATGGTTGGGTGATGTTCGTTCTAGGATTGGCTCCATTGTTGGTACCCAATTTAGTGCCAACATTAGCACCATCATTGCCTCCATTATTAACACCCACATTAGGGTTGATGTTGTTGTCGAGGTTTACATATGTCATATTGGTAATGGGTTGCAATTGAGTATAACTAGAGTATGGGGAACTACTATATGAGTTGGAAGAGTTAGAGATCAAAGGTGGGCTATGAGAGGGATCCTGACTCATCAAGCAGGTGTAAATAACCATTCATGAAGAAACTAAGGATAAAGGCTTCGTAATATCCATAGTTGAAACTTTAACAACTATGGTGTTTGGAAAATTTAAACACTATCAAAATGGGTTGAATCAAGAAGGTTAGAGGGATAAGGGGGTGAATCAAGTCAACAAGCAACAATTTAATACTGTGTGCATAGGTGGTGCAAACTAGTTTTTGTGTGATACAGTGGGAATTTTGAGAGAGATTTGCTAGCTGTTTTTCCTGTTACCTTGGAGACCTTATTGCATGAAATCTATCACTTTAATCATTAGGAAAGGCATAGTACTCAAAAGTAGAATCTAATCTAATGTCATGTGTTAAAAGATAAGTCATAGAATTGAAGTATAATCACACTGCAATGATGAGTATAAGGACTGGAAAAAGAAATCAGCTATAAATCTGAAGCTTGGTGCTTGAAGTACAAGTCACGTGCTTGAAAAACTCATGAAGTTCAATAAAATTAACAAAGAGATCCTGGAGGAATCTCTTAAGGACAACCTTCTTGATATGAAGGAACCTGTGTGAGTGTAAAAGGTAATATGCTACAGTTGCCAGTGATATGTCTTGCTTGATATCTATTAAGACGTCACGATCCATTGCAAGAAAAGCCTAAGTAACATATATATATATAGTTCTGTAAGAAGCATGATATTGACATCTTGCAAGATGCATATTCTGACAAAAAGAAAGATGTATCTTGATAAAAGAAGTACAATGCCCTATAAAGAAGAAGTTGAGTTCTCAATGAAGCTAGATTTCATATTGCAAAATCTGTGGATGTAAAATAGAGTAGTAAAAGTCTAGGGTTCAAAGCTAGACATTTGCAAACCATAGAAAGCAAAAAGGGGTTGAGTCTATGGTGAATTTAAGGATGATTGTTGGTTGATTTAGTTGATAAGAACACATTCCTTGGGCTCTTCTTCTGATGATGATGAATATTTCTCACTGCTTTCATCCTAAATATCAGTTTCTTATTTGGAGTATTATCTCTTTCTCTTTTGAGCTTTAACTTTTCAAAATTTATGATGATAAAGCCTTATTTTTTGCACTCTTCTGTACTAGTCCTAGGAAATCTCGGTTCCTAGTCTTTAGATAATATTACTTTGACTTCTTCTTTACATAAGAATATAACTACACAGTCAACATGAAGACCGATCTAGTTATACTTTTCAACATGCCTATTCGTTCACACATAGTACCTATATAGTACTTGTTATACATTGGTTGATGACATTCAACTATCGATTGATAATTTGTTGACTAATTTGTTTCGGAGGGGCAGGCGAGCCCTACAGAGACCCCTCCATGAGAGGAGGATTATCAAGTACATTGGTTGTTTAGTTATGTCATGTTTTCAAGTAGGTTATATTTATTGTTCGTTGTGAAAAAATGATTAATGTGAATTTTTTTTGTCCTGCACAGGTGGACGCACTCATATGACTCGTGCCCCCAGACAGGAAATCGAACAAGAGGAGCCCCAATTTCATAGTGTTAAGTCCCTATATAATAGTGTAGTCCCTTATTATGTTAGTGTAGCCCCACTTATTGTTATTGTTGTACCCCTGTAACTTTATATTTTTATTATTGTGCCTGCAAAATTATTGTTAGGTTGGCTAGGATTTGTTAGTATTTTAAGTTACATTATGGCCAGATGGACTCCTATATATAGAAAGGAGGTTTTGTAAATTGTATCATCCAAGAATTGTTCATTTATGTAATGTATTGGAGGTTTCCCCCTTGAAGTGGCTTATTTCTAAGGCGTTGATATCTCTATTCTTCTATTTTTGGAGCTGGTTACACAACATTTGGTATCAGAGCTTTGGATTCTAGGGTTTCGCTGCTCCAAACAGGTCATCGTGGAATTTTCGCTATAAATTTTTTTCTACGAAGTTTATTGAAAGACGGAGAGCTTGGTTAACGATATTTGCGGAGATATCATCTGTGGAAGTTAGGTATTTTTTAGGGCTCCTAAACGGGTCATGGTGAATTTGCGCTATAAATGTTTTTGTACGAAGTTTCAGAGTCTGAAATTCATATGGTGCGAAGCTGAAATCCTGAGGAAATTCGTCAAAAAATTTCAGAGCTTGGTTCGCAATATTTTTGGAGATATGATCTGTGGAAGGTAGTGCTTTTTCAGGCTCCTGAATTTCATCTCAAAGAGGTGATCATGGGAAAAGTTCAATAACTCTCTCTCCGGGTAGTGGATTTGAGTGCCGTAATTTTTTTTTGCAAGTAAACGGAATTTAGTTTCTTGGCTATCAATTTCAGAGACAAAGGACAAAACAGTGACACGTGGAAATTCGTACAAGTTCGATCTACTGAACCAGTCCATAATTAGGTCATTGTGGGAGATTGGACACAACTTTGTCTTGGAGAATCCAAATCAGGTCAGACCTGTGGCATTCAAAAGAGAATTTAGAGGGCTATTTCATTGATGAATTTTAAATATTGAAGAGTCGCAATCACAGAGATAATCCAATTCCAATATCGATCTCCTCAAAAGCAAGTAAAAGGTGTGTATTGTTTTTCCCGAATTGCATAAATCTTGTTTGAAAAATCAGTTTGAAGTGATTCCAAGGGCCTATTGAGCATATATTTCAGTATTTCATTCTGAAATGCCTCCTAAAAAGAATTCAACACCCATTAAGCCCTCGGAAATCTATACTATGATGCATGAAGTGGAAGAATTGCAGTATGAGATATCAAAATTACGGTACCAAGTGCAACAAATTTTGATCTTACGAAGAGCAACCGAAGATGACATAGATGGTTTAAAAGAAGAAATGGAGGCTAAGTTGGATGGTTTGAAGGATAAAATAATAGTTAATATGGATGATAAATTAGTGGAAGATGACATCGAGCATCGACAACAAGTTCTCCAACTCTCAAAGGATAACCTAACTTTGGTGCAGAATCTAATGAAACAACAGGAATATCAACATCACATCGAAAGAAGTTCTGAAGCAGTCACAAAAACAAGAACTCGAAAAGTACGATCAATTTCAGAGTATCTCAGCAAGTGGAAGAACTTTCCTGTAGAAGATTTCACATGGGAGGATGAGAATTTTATACAGAAGCATCAAGAAATAATCAAGCGTTGAGGACAACACTTGTTTGAAGGAGAGGGGAATGTTAAGTCCCTATATTAATAGTGTAGCCCCTTATTATGTTAGTGTAGCCCCCCTTATTGTTATTATTGTACCCCTGTAACCCCCATATTGTTATTATTGTGCCCTTACATTATTATTGTTAGGTCGGCTAGGATTACATTGTGGCCCACTAGGATTACATTATGGCCCCATGGACTCCTACATATAGAAAGGAGGTTTTGTAAATTGTATCATCCAAGAATTGTTCATTTATGTAATGTATTGGAGGTTGCCCCCTCGAAGTGGCTTATTTCTAAGGCGTTGATATCTCTTTTGTTCTATTTTTGGAGCTGGTTACACAACACATAGAGCCCATTTTGAGGATTATATTATACGATGTATAGGTACACATTATATCAATTGCTAGTTAAAATGTTCAATTTTACGTTATATTCAATGTTGAACAAGTGATTTTTTTTTCAAATGACATGTGTTTAATGTGAAAACATTATGCTCCATAGGTGCAAATGTTGGAGTTGGGGTTGGCCCTATTGCTGGTGAGGGGCAAAGGAGAACAATGTCTCAGCCTGTGGGATTCACCCCACAATTGGATACTTCTCCAAGTAAAATCTAAATGAAAATTTATTGTTTGATGTATGTTTAATTTCAAATTTATTGTGGTACTCATGTGCCCAAATTCTAACAATTTAATGTTTTGTACAGTGGGTCATAGACACGTTCATTCCTCGTCAGGGGACCATAGTATGAACGAAGAGGAAGAGATAGTTTTTCCAGCGGGTATTTTCAAATTACCAAACAAGTTTTTTAAATACAAATTTTCCTTATAAATTATTTAATTTTTAATATGTGCAATAATTTAACATGTTACAGGTGGTGGTGGTCGCCCTCCTAGGGGTAGAGGTCGTAGGGTTCATGAGTTTGCTCGAAATCCGAGCTATGATCCCCTTTACACCCATCCCGGTGATATTCCTGAGCAGATGCCTTGGGAAGATACCATCTCCTTACTTACTGTTGATGGAATGAGGGAGCATTCCACGAGATTGCGTTATGAATTTCAAAGTTGCAATCTCTCTGCCCCTAGTCAAAATTGTCTCCAAATTTTTTTTCACAATTTCGAGAGTTTGATAAAGACTTATCGTGGGGTTGGACCATCAACCCAAGTTTTTTTTGACATGATGCGTAGGAGGAGAGCATCATTGATTGGTATCCACTCCTACAATGAAGTCAAAAGTAGGGTCACTAAAGAAATGGCCTTGTCACTATTTGACTTGCGGCCTGAAGACAAAAAACGTCTAAATATTGCAAGATTCAATGATCCCAATATTGCACCTTGTATTTATGAGAAGTTCCTGTATGCATACGGGAAGTTCCCAAATAATGATGAGGTGCCACAATATTTTGTTAGGATGTTGTTTGCTCAATTCCGAGAGCACATGGACCCTAACTATGCTTTTACTGGGTCCAAATTCTATGGAGCGGGAAAAGGTCGTACATATGAATGACCTGATGTTATGCGAGATGTTGGGTTTAGGCCTCCAGCACCTCGTTTAGCACCTCGGCCACCTAGGGTAGTTACACTTCCAGAGGAGTTAGCCCTTATCTCCCGTGTTTCATCACAAATGAGGGATAAGATACAAGAACATATTGCAGTTGCTTTAGGAGGGGTGGAAGTCAGCTTAAGGACGAGCCAACCTTCATCTAGTGTAGGAGGGAATTCATTTGTGAGTATTCCAGATGACGTGTTGAGGGAGATGGAGCGAGATGAGCTTATGGAGTATGCATCCTCTCATGTAGAGACCTCTATGAGCGATCCATTACACTACAAATGCACACCATGGGCGAGGTATGTACAAGCATGTTTTGATCTAACATGTTTTCTTGGTGTATATACATTTAGTCTCCAAAAACTGAAGCCGATATATCTATTTAACTTATGCAATTTACAACATTCTTAGAACAACATTGCCTTGCCCCTGGTGCTCATTCTGTAGATCGTGGACATGATCATGTACAGGTGCCACAGTCATTACTCATTACTATATATCTATATTTTTGTAAGTCAAATTGAAATTGAATTTATGTCACATAAATTTATATGGTATGTGTCTTAACATTATGGAAATTTCAGGTCAGCGCTACACATCAAGGGCTGCTTGAAGAGATTATTCCTTCTCGGGTTCCAGTTGTGACACATGTATCGATACTTTTTGTTAAACATATTTATAATTTTATTATATTTTTTTTCACAAACTTGAATGTTAAGCTTGGTTTCTACTTTTTAGGCTACATATAATATTTACATGATGTAGACCGAGCCTCAAGGAGATCGTGTAGTCTTTGGGTCAGAGAGTCTACATTAAACCATGGTAACCTCTTACCCTTTCTTCATTGGTATCATTTCCACATTATAAACAGGCTATCTAGTGAATTTATAGAAAGTTGAGAGGTTCCTTTATGTATCTAGTGAATGCTAAAACCAATATTTAATTTTCAGTAATTTAACTTTGAGCCATAGTCAATTCACTAGGTTACTGACAATATAGGCACTTCATTTGGCTTAGAGGAATATGAACATTTTTTTCCTTGACCATCTTAGACACCGTCATAATGTCAATATGTTGTACTTCCTACCATAGTATTAAAAACCAGTCGGTTTGAACCAGTAACTGGTCAAACCAGCCGGTCAACAATCCACAATCCACACCCCCAACTAGTTTCGTCATACAATCCACACCCCCAGGTAGTGTTTCAGTATCTTTAGGGTGATATTCAAATTTAAGTCCTCTAGAAGGATAATATCTGCAAGGTTGGATGCAACTTCTAGCCCTTAGAGATCTCAAAGCCATAGTGACATTGAAAGGGCTGCTCTATATCTACCCAACCTAATGAATCAACACATAGACAAAACAAGGAAGGTGAAGCACTTCCAAAGAAACGTAAGACGCTACACAAATTTTATCCATTGATTATGGCAATGGTATCCAATTAATTTGGGGCATTTGATGAGGAATATGGTAGTATGGACATTGAAAAGGCACCAAGGTAGGGCTTTTCCCTCTTGAATGAAAATATTCTCTTGGAATGTGCAAGGTCTCTCAAGCCTCTACTATAAAGCCAATGTCAGATGGTTTTCTAGATATTGAAGGATTTGGATATTTTTTGTTTGCAAAAAGCCAATGCTAGAGGTTTCATGCTTATAGCAAGTCAACCTGACCCAAAGATTGCTTTGGCTGTTGCTCCACCTAGGTGGCCATACTCTCACAAATCCTAAATTTAAACATTGAATAATGTCTTGGAATGAGAAACCTTTTTGCTTTGGATGGCAAAGCATCTCCCATGCTTGCATGCCTCTGAAGAGAGAAATGTGGTTAAGTATATGATCTAGTCTAGGTCTGTTTGATCCCAATGTTTAAAAGAACAATTATTCCTTTGATTTGTGGAATATATAGTCCAATTTTAGACAAGAAAAGGAATGAGTACAAATTATAGGGTGCACAGGGATCCTCCTCATGCTTAGCAAGAACTAACTTACATTTTCTAGTTACCTTTTAACTCTTCTAATTTCAAGTGTTGACTCTTTACTTGTATTCTCTTCTTGAGGTAAAGCACTCAAATATATAGTATGGTTTTCTTTGTCACTGAATTCTTTGAGACCTTGAAGGTAAATGAGACATTCTTTGTCCTGATGTGAATTTGTCATGCTCTCTTCACTAATTTCTTCATTCTAGGGATGAAGGAAAACAATTTCTTCATTTCCTTCATTAACAATGTCTCCCTTAATACTTTCTTTACCCATTTCTTGGACTCTTTTCAAATAAGTCATTCGTTCATCATCATTCTATGAAGCATGCCAGATGGTTTTCCAGATATTGAAGGATTTGGATATTGTTTGTTTGCAAAAAGACAATGCTAGAGGTTTCATGCTATGGTTTTTGGGTCGTAGTTTTTTATTATTTATCAGTGTAATTGTAGAGATTACAATTCATACTGGAGCAGAGAACTTAGGAAAATTTTTGGTGATGCCACATTGACATTCTCTCACTGTCTTGGTACTATATCACAGTAAGGATCTCGGTGTAATTCCGTGCCACCACACTTCATTGATATCATAGTTTGGTTACTATCTAAGTCATGATGATTCTACAGTCTTGGCGCCATGATGCTCATAGATCTCGGTTCTATCCAAGTCACGGTGTTTCTGTAATATTAGTGCTATCCCAAGGATAATATCTCAGTGCTATATCAGTTCTATCCCAAGGATAAGATCTAGATGCTGTGCCGGTCACTATCCCAAGGATAATATCTCAGTGCTATATCAGTTCTATCCCAAGGATAAGATCTGGATGCTATTTCAGTGCTATCCCAAGGATGAGTAGCTTGGTCATATTTTAGCCTTTTCTATATTTTCTAGTCATAATGATGAGCTCAGAGCTTCTAGACTATGTCTTTTGGGGTCCCATTTCTGCTGCCAATAATATAAACCTGTGTGCAATTGGTAAGTCATCTTCCCTTTGGGACTATGGAAAAGTTTCAAAACATAGACGAACTTTGAGAGCACATCATCCTCATAACATGATACATACTGATTCATGTATCCTGGAAAATGTTTACTATTATGATTAATACACGTGTCTTTAGATCTTTGATATGTCACTGTGCCTTTCACCTTCCAACCATCGTGATGTCACTACAATCTTCTATAACCTTTGAACCTATGAGATGTTGATAAACCTCTTCACTGCAATTTTGGGACTCTGAGATACTGTATCTTCAATGTAAATAGAATTCTATTAGTTTCTTTAGGGGAATACTTTTTTATATGTTATTCAAATTTCTATTGTTTTCACACTTCAGAACTTCATATATGTCAAGATTCATATAGATCAAACTCTTCTTGATCACAGGAACTTTGATACAATTATATGATTTTTGGTTCTTATTACATAAGATTGTCTTATTAGGAAGATGCTTAGAAAAGTATTTTATTCATCCAGTCCCGCTTTTAAACTTTTCAACCTTCAAACTAATCATAAAGGAGACAGGAAAAATGATTTTTTATAGCTTCCTAATCCTTGACCAAGCTCTGAAACCATGTTGAGAAATCTATTAGGGAAATAATATAGGATTTTTATTTAATTTATTTCTCTTATTTAATAGACCTTCATCCCTTGAACTATAGCTTCAAATTACAATGATATCCTTTGACCTGTAGTGGTACTTCACACTTTTTTTTTTTTTAGACAACAAATAATGTCATCCTCCAAATGTGCTGAGTCTACTAGGGTATAAATACTTGTTTCTGCATGTAATTTGAGCTGACATGAAGGATTTATAAGCCGAATTGTAGAGGACAAAAATAGAGCACATTGGTATCCTTGTTTTGATAGTTTTGCAAATCAAAAGACAAGGCAACATCAGAACCAATCTTTAGAGTTCCAGGATCTAGTCCTCCTGTTCTCAGAGAGGGATCTCTCAAATATTTGTTTGCAAAGGTTTATCTTGTTTGCTTTGGTTATGGATTTTAGACTAGTTATTAAGTGTAGATGTTTGTTTGGTTGGGTTGAGTTGATACAGCAGAATATGAAAGGTCTAGGAAAGATAGACAGAAAGAGGAAATATCTGGTTCATTGGGCAATGGAGTCAAAATAAGGTCATGAAAAACTCATCAATGGATATGGGATATCAAAGGGAAAATCTAACTTGGCCACAAGATCCTTTGTTTTGGAATGAGATGGACATTAATGATTTGGAAAGAGAAGTTTAATTCTCAACAAAGGGAACTTGAAAAAATAACTTAACAATAAAGAGATATTTGATAGACAGGGTTAACCATAAATTCTACAAACATTCTTTAAGCAAATAATGACTTCAAGACAACTTTTAAAATGAAATCTAAGATTCGGGGAACTTCCTATTTCCTCAAATATTTTATTTTAAAGGACTTAGAAAACATAAAAGATTCACTGATAGCTGCATTCATAGAAGAGGGAACACCTAAATAACATCTATGCTTGCAACTATAAAGACCTTCAAAACAACTTTTCAAGCAGGGGCAACGGTTAAGATCAAAACCGACCTCTTTGATTAACTTAAGACAATGGTACTTCAAAGGGAGACTTCAATAACGGCTTTCAAGTGATGGCAGACAAGCAGGGAGAACCATAAATCATGCTGAAACCAACTATTTGAGCTATCAAGGAAATAAACAAGCATGAAGACTAAAGAGAAGGTTTAAAGCCTCTAAAATACTTCAGCAGAAGAAAACATAAAACAGTGAAGGGTGAACAGGTCTAAGGTGCTTCCGGGAGTCATTTCTTAGCCTAAAACTTTCAGCCTACTGTAGTAAGAGATTATGAAACACAATGAAAACAGGAGAAAACATTAAATAGTTAGAATACTTCACCAAAAACCAAGCTCATGAATCCAATGATAGAGCCTTCTCAGGAACGGGCATGCAACAGCATCATCAAGACATCCAAGACTTCAATTTGTTTTTCAACTTCAACAGACTTGTATATTTATTTCAGAGAGTTTCAATGTTACAACTTGTGATCAAACAGCAACCAACAACCAACAACTTCTCATCTTCTACTGAAGTATTTATAGAAGACTGAGGGGAAAAGATCTGAGATAAGATCTTTTAAGACAATAAATACAGATTCAAGACTTCTCGGCCTTTTGAGGGGCTCGATGGAGAAGTTTACAGGTGGATCGTTGTATTATCTGTTTACAATAAATATCAAAGCTCGGCGGGAGCTTAATTTGACTTTGAGGCTCTGTGTGCTGTGTGGAGTAACTCTGTAGATATTTTCTGCATTGATTTCCTTGCAAAAGTAACTCCCTGGCTGCGTTGAGGCAAAACATCTTCCTTTGCAATAACTTCAGCCCTGGTTTGAAAGGTTTGAGGCAACAGGTGGCGTTTAGTTGCTGGGAGGAATCAATTCGCCTCCTTTTTGTGGCGGTGGAGGGTTTGTTGTCACTAAAACACTTTAGGTATTCTACAGACTGTGTTTTAGATTGGGGGATTAGGCTTTTGATAACAGTCTTAGCCGTAATCCCCATAAAACTGTCTTCAATTCTCTGTGCTGGCACATTTTTGGTCTTCTACAGCTGATACTCTTTGACTGTGCCGGATTCTTGGTGCTTCGCTGTTACACAGGGCTGCGCAGGGTTATACGGCATCAATGCCTCATGAAACACTGATGAAAACGTGAATTTGACACCTGCGAAACGATTTCCTTTGATAAATCGAAGGAGGGAGGGTCGTCACCCTCATCTTTCGAATTTCATCTGAATATAGCGAAAAACGTTAAACCCTGCAAAATACAAACAAAAGTTATGAAATCCTGCGTTTATAGGTTAAACTGCATTGGAGGATGTGCAGAGGAAGCAGGGCCGTTGGATGGCATCATCCAATGGTCGGGATTAATTGGAGAAATCATAGAATGGTGAAAAAAAGATAAAATCTAAGTCGTTGATCGTGGAAGATCGACGGTTGGGAGAAGGCAGTAGAAAAACCTTTGTAAACAATACAATATGACGTTTTTTAATTTTACAAAGGAAAAAGGCGCATTTTATATGAGCGGCGAGGGGATCGTACGGTGGGCCCGGCGGGACTGATCGCAAATCACAAAAGTGGAAAACGTGATGGTGGATTATGCGACGGAGAGAAAATGCGATATTGCGATTATGCGATGGGCGGAAACTGCGATGGATCGCATCGCAAATATTTGCGATGACTCTTTGGAGGAAAACTGAAAATTGCGATCTGCGATCTACGATGGATCGCAACGCAAATATTTGCGATGCATCAGTTTAAAAAATAACAATTTGGAAATTCTGCGATCTGCGCTTTGCGATAAGCGCCAAAGGGTTAAAACTTGGTTCCAGGGTGCAGGCATATGGAAGAAAGGGGCTAAGGGCTTAAGCTCGAGGGGCTTAAGTCCTATACATAAAAACATGTATTTTCATGGTTTTTGAAGGGTTTCTTGAAGGAAATGAAGGTTTCGGTAAGGTTAAAAAGTGGGTTTTTAACCTTATAAAAGAGATTTTAATGAAATGGAAAGGGAGAAACATGAAATTGTGGGTTTTTCATGGGAAATGGAGAATAGAAAATGAGGTTAGTGAGGAAGAAAAGGAAGGGGACCAAGGGGTTCTGCAGCAGTATTTAACTTGGGATTTTTGAAGGATTTCAAAGGCTTTTAGGATGTAAACAGCAATAAGGGATCTGGACAGAGGCATGAGGCCTTAGAGAGACTTCAAGAGCCAACAATTTTTAGTGATAAAATTTGTTCCTTGGAGGCTCCAAAAATTTTTAGCCACCTTTTGGTATAACAAAATATTATAGGTGGCCTATGAACGATTACAGGCCAATTGCTAAAGTTATGTAATTTACTTTTGTATTAATATGATTAATTTACCTGTAATGGGTATACAAAATCCTATATTTTTTTGAAACCTACAAGAAAGACTATAAGCTTCCTTTTGTCCCTATTATTCTATGTGGGTAGGGTCCGTGCTTTATTCCTTTTAACAGTAACCATGTTGGTTATAGTTTCTAAAGTAGTAGTACCATGCAGGGATTGGAACGAAAGCAAACGGGGGCATGTTTACAAATTCCTGTGGTCTCAAGGTTTTGTTTCTTCCTATGATACTGCTGACCACTACACAAACAGTGATGCCGATGCTCATAAGTTTTGTACCATTTAGCTGTATGCTGGTCACAGGTTTGTAGGTTTTACAATCCTTTTCCTTTTGGTATTGATTCTTGAAAATGGAACAAAAACGATATTAACTTGTGGTGAACTGCAAATTTCTAATTAATGAGCTGTTGGTTTGCCAGTGGGTTAGCCATCGCAATCACCGTGGTAATATCTGTGGAGTGGACTTTATTTGGCTTCTTAATCCCAACAATCTCAGTAAGCCTTTGAAGGCTAGCTAGAATGGTACATAATAATATGCCAAAGGTTTGTTTCAGATTTATCTTATGTTAAACAAATCAGTTTTCTTTATGTTTGATTAATCAGAATGTTTTTTTTGTAAAAATGGTCAAGCATATTAGTCTCTGTCACATCTAATTGATCTGAATATGTTTTTTTTCTTCATCCAGGTAGCGAGGTGCATGAAGATCATTAATCCAAAAAATGATGATTCCAAGTATGTTATAAATGTTAAAGAAATTGCCAAGGTATGCCTATTTACAAAGTTATCTCTTTGGAATGCAGTTTGTGGTTGGACTGGGTGATAAATTCTCTTAGTGTTCAGCCTTACCATGTTTTCTACTCTAATGTTTTATGTTTTTTGCATTAATGTCATAAAAAAATTTAGAGATTGCTTCAAGTCACACCTTGTGGGTTTTGTCTGGAATGTAATGATTGATGGTCTTATTTCTTTATGTAGGGTTGATCGCAATAAGTATCAGATTCAGATCCCTTTGCCTCCTAATATTGATCCCAATGTGATAATGATGACTGTTGAAGAAAAGCCGGATGCTACTAACAATGATGTTGGAGGTTGCAAAGAACAAATTGAATAGATTCGAGAGGTTTGCATATTTAGAGAGATTTACATAGTCAAGTATTTATTAACAATTACAACATGTTGCAGAGTATTGGCCCTTTCTGCTATCGAAATGTATTTATGTGTCCCTTGCTCTAGCTTAGGACAATGACAGCATAAATTCAGACTTCTTAATTTCAGACAGTGTCATCAAAAAGCTTACCTTAGACTGTGGTGGATCTTTGAGCACCTAATCTCATTCTTTAGTCTTGATGTCCATGTTTTTGAGGTTATTATTTTGGATTTACAGTGATATTTAAGTTATATATGGCATGAAAACTTTTATATTTCTCACCTAAGTGAACTTGAATGCATATGTTATATTTCTAGCCTTGTGGGCAGAGGTTTGTGGCTTGCATAAGGGGTTTGTTTCAGACTTTTTTCTTCATTTATCTTGCAACGTTTATACTCATTTATGATCTCGAATACATTCTAAATAAAATTTATGCAAAGGATAACCCAATGATTTGATGAATGATGGCAACGTCAGAGTCTTTTCACAACTGATTTTGAGGTACTTCAACATTTCCTTACTATAGAGTTATGATCTCTTTGGCAAGTAACTTTAATACATATCAAAACACTTAGTAATTTGACACTTCACTGTTATTATACTTTTTTATGTAGTCATACAAAAATTAAGGTAGTTTATTGTTTCTAATTCATTGTTTCATTAATCTCACTTCAAAAACTATTAATCTGCTCTAGACACACAATGACAATTGTGCCATAACATTGAAGTTTTATGGATACATGGGACAACACCTTGTATTTTTGACATAATCTTACAATCTGGAATACACTACTAAATTAATTATCTCGTGGTTATAGTTATGTCGACATGCTTTTCATAATCTATTATATTGTAGCGTGCCTCAAATAAGTATTTCATCACTGTTTAGGACATTTCAAGTCTAGTTTTCATTAATGAGAAATTCCCTAAACACAACACATAATGATTAATGAGATTTAAATGATGGTATCATTCCTTGGTTCCAAAACTTTTTTGATGTATTAAACCTAAGAACAGAGGACCATAAGAATAGATGCCGTACCATTTTGCAGAGGGTTCTGTTGGCCTTGTAGGTCGACACACAAGCAAATCTCTCTGAGATCCCTTGTAAACCTCTAGCATGCTAATTGTAAAGGTAAAGGTTAAACTGCTATCCAAGGCAGCCTGTCTAAAGAGTTCCTTGAATGTGTGAGGAATAACACCAGGACTATCTGGTCTTCCTTCCTGCAATATATTTATCAAGATGAAATCAATTACTTGGTTAATCTTCGTGTGCAAGGTTTCAGGAAATTTCGATGATACTTCAAATTTATGATCTTATACAGTTGAGAGGATGCATTTTACAGATTTGTAAACTCAGATGGTATCACAAGCTATCCCTGACAAAAACGGTGTAGATTACAAGGTAGTGGGCAAGTGTTTTTGAACCACAAATTTTTCCCATTCAATGCATGGGATTCTCCCAGAATCCTGGTGCAACTGTGAGGGTAGTGGGCAGTTGATTATTGCCTTCTGATAATGAAGGGAAAATTGACATTACTGGCATGGTTTTCCTGAGGTAATTTAGGAAATATTATGGAAAATTACACTATGAATACTGTAGAGAATCCAGATCACCATGTACAATGGCTTGCATTTAGGTCAAGTTCCTAAAAAGGAAACTGTAAGGATTTGGATTTTGAGCCAGCAAATATTAGGGCTTGAATGTAACTCCTTGCTTATTAGGCACCCATGTTTTCACCACAGCTTGGGAGGTCCACAGTGGCCTCTTATGAATTCTCAATCACCTGAGCTTAAACCAACTGAAGTTGTGCTTTCATCTGGAGGAGGGTGGGTAGGTTCCTAAAAATTCCCGACGTCAATGCTCTCCTCATATTCTTGTTCTTAAATTATTTGTTGATTCCTATTAGAAGGACACCAAGATTCATCTTCATTTATTTTTACCACAGAGCTTTTGTCCCCTTCATTTGTGCAATTATAAGTGTTTTCTCTTAATTCCACCACTTCTCCCCCCTTAGTGAGGTAGGACTCTTTACTTGTATTCTCTTCTTGAGGTAAAGCACTCAAATCTATAGTATGGTTTTCTTTTTCATTGAATTCTTTGAGACCTTGAAGGTAAATGAGCCATTCTTTGTCCTGATGTGATTCTATCATGCTCTCTTCACTAATTTCTTCATTCTAGGGATGAAGGAAAACAATTTCTTGATTTCCTTCTTTAACAATGTCTCCCCTAATACTTGCTTTACCCATTTCTTGGACTCTTTTCAAATAAGTCATTCATTCATCATCATTCTATGAAGCATGCAATAATGGTTCAAGAGAGGGAGGAGAGGGTTGATCCTTTTCATGGAGATATTCTTTCTCTTCGCCTGCATAGTATTTTTCAAACTCCAAGTAACTTTGTTGCATTGTGATGCAATCTTGAGTTGTGATCATTTGTAATTTATTTATCCTTGGTCTTATGTCAATGATGGGATCTGGAATAGCCTCTATGATCATTTTTTCCTCGAGCTTCTGCACACAAGACTCAACATATTCTGCTTTGACATACTCTGATAGGAAAATGGTTGCATTCTCCTTCTCTTTGATTTCATATGGAGATCATAGGAGGGACACATGTTATATTTAGACATCAAGTCATTAATATTTTCTTGCATAGCAATGAAGACATCGATATCTTCAATATTTTCATAATTTTAGACCCATCACCATTGCAACCTTTTTATGCACTAAGGGAATGAATTTAACTCTATGGGATGAAAACTAAAAAACCATTTCCATGCTTCATATCCTTGCATTTCCCATGCATAGGTTTTCATTATTAAGTTATATTCAAAGACAATATTAGTATCTACATTATAATTCATAAAAGACTACAAGAAATCTAGAGAAAATTGTGGATTTCCATTAAATTTGGGGATGTGCATATGCAAATTAACAATGGGAAAATGAGGATATGACATGTGAGTATACCAAATTGATGTATAAAAAATATATTAACCAAATATAAAGTTATTTTTCAGTTTGGGTTACTGATTAAAGGCATTATAGAGAAAATTTTCTACTTGTCTTGTTGAAATAAGTTCCAAAATTTGCAGGGACAACAACCAATTTCACTAAAACAGAACACTATGAGTGTAAAAACACTTGTACATCATTAATCTAGGGGTGGGGAATTTGGGAAGTATGAATTTGATCTTGAAATGGCACATCCAAAATTATGAACAACAACAAATATTTCCATCAAGCTGGAAATTGTATTTCTATGTTCCTGGGATCAATTTTCCCATGGGTATTATACCCGAAAAATTTCCATAGTTAAATTTACTTCAACAATAGCTAGATATAAGTGTATTTCTTACTCTAAATCAATAAATCAACAACATAAATTCAAACTAGAATCTAAATACAATGTTTCAAATGAATTTTTTATATGGTATGGGTAGAGAACATTGAAAAAAGTTGTAGATTTCTTCAGTAAGAACGAGTAAAAAGCACAGTTTCGCAATAAAATCACTTGATACACAAGGGTAATGATATCAAAAAATAATTCAATTTCAATGTATCAAACCTATTCAAACTAGAATCTAAATACAATGTTTCAAATGAATTATTTATATGGTATGGGTAGAGAACATTGAAAAATGTTGTAGATTTCTTCAGTAACAACTAGTAAAAAGCATAGTTTTCCAATAAAATCACTTGATACACAAGGGTAATGATATCCAAAAATAATTCAATTTCAATGTATCAAACCTTGGCTCATATTTAGATTTGTTTTAATATCGCAATGTAAATGATCTACTATTTGTGATATAATCTTAAAAAAATCAATAAGTGAATTTCCTAAACTAAAACGAAAATAAAAAGGTTTTGAGTTTATTAAATAAATTGTTTGTTACTCTTTTTACCTTGTGCCATAATAACTTTACCTTAATAGCTAGGTTGTGAAACACACTCCTCTCTAAGTTGATCTTTCATTTTATTAAGGAAGTGAGATTGGCCTTCAATAACAATCTTTCTCACCTGTGACTTAGTAATCCTTCCACTTTTTAGAGGGTGCCCGTATCAGGTTTGCTAAGTTGTGACTGCACGGGTGCCTTGTGCACGTTCGTGCGAGCCGTTTGGGCCGTTTGCCGTTTCTCCCTTTGTGTGTTCATTTGGTCGGGCGGAGGGGCGTGCGCCTTGGGAGCGCTCGGTAAACGAGTTCGAGTCGGGTCATTTTCGTTAGGGAGTGCCGTGTCGGGTTGCTAAGTTGTGATCGCATAGGTGCCTTGTGCATGTTCGTGCAGGCCGTTTTCCATTTTCTCCCTTGTGCGTTCATTCAGTCGGGCGGAGGGCATCATGCCTTGGGAGGGCGCCCGATGAAATGAGCTCGGGTCGGGTCGTTTGGTTAGAGGGTGCTCGTATCAGGTTTGCTAAGTTGTGACCGCACGTGTGCCTTGTGCATGTTTGTGCAGGCCGTTTTCCATTTTCTCCCTTGTGCATTCATTCGGTCGGGTGGAGGGAGTCATGCCTTGGGAGGGCACCCGATGAAATGATTTCGGGTCTGGTCGTTTGTTAGAGGGCACCCGTATTAGGTTTGCTAATTTGTGACCACACGAGTGCCTTGTGCACGTTCGTGCGGGCCGTTTTCCATTTTATCCCTTGTGCGTTCGCTCGGTCGGGCGGAGGGCGTTGAGCCTTGGAAGGGCGCCCAATGAAACAAGTTCGGGTCGGGTCGTTTGGTTAGAGGGCACCCGTATTAGGTTTGCTAAGTTGCGACCGCATAGGTGCCTTGTGCACGTTCGTGCAGGTCGTTTGTCGTTTTCTCCTTTGTGTGTTCATTCGGTCGGGTGGAGGGTGTCGCACCTTGGGAGAGCGCTCGATGAAATGAGTTTGGGTCGGGTCATTTCGTTTGAGGGCACCCGTATTAGGTTTGCTAAGTTGTGACTACACTGGTGCCTTGTGCACGTTCGTGCGGGATTTTTTTCATTTTCTCCCTTGTGTGTTCGTTTGATCGGTCGGAGGGCGTCGTGCCTTGGGAGGGCGCCCGAATCAAGTTTGCTAAGTTGTGACCGCACGAGTGCCTTGTGCATGTTTGTGTGGGTCATTTGCCATTTTCTCCCTTGTGCGTTCGTTCAGTCAAGCGGAGAGCATCGCACCTTGGGAGGGCGCCCGATGAAACGAGTTTGGGTCGGGTCATTTCGTTTGAGGGCGCCCGTATCAAGTTTGCTAAGTTGTGACCGCACGAGTGCCTTGGGAATTATTATATATATACATTTAACTAAATATTCATTCATCACCATTATATCCATGCAAAAAAAGGGGTGAGTTAAGATCATCTAGGAGTAAACATGATGGACACATTAAATCACCATTAAATCCATTATTATTTATATACATTTAACTAAATATTCATTCATCACCATCATATCCATGCAAAAAAAGGGGCGAGTTAAGATCATCTAGGAGTAAACATGATGGACACATTAAATCACCATGGACACATTCAATTACCATAACTTAATTATCTAGCAAAGCACCCTGATCCAGTAGATCATAATATATTGTTCGTACCAACACACATCTAAGCATCCACATGTCAATTTATTTGAAAGCAATCCACAATATAGTCTTAAACTATATAAATTCCAATGCATTGTAGCAATTATATGTTCTAACCCTAGAATCAAAGTTCATTGTTCATCTTGAACAATGTGTTCCACTCATATGAAATGTGCTAGTGGCAAATTTTCCAAAATGGCATCATGATCATCTATCGATAACCTCCATTGTCGTTGTTTTTTTCTACTCTTCACTTGCTTCAACTGCAGTCGAGTTGCTATGACCAAGTGACTATATTGGGCATAAATAACCTTTGGCTGGTAATCTTGAAAAATAATATGATCTTTACATTTCTTTACTTCTTCAAAGAAATGTCCCATTAACACCATTGAACCGATTGGGTATGTATAATTTGATGGATCATTATACTCTTGCAGCAACGTGGATTTAGACATAGTGCATCGTAATAAATAATAATGCACTTTTTCTTGATTATTTTCTGGTGCAATGACAGCGAAGACATCACCTTCTCTAACCATATCAGAAACACGATCATAATCATTGTCAATCACAACCACTTCATTGTCCATTTCCTTGTCAGTCACGTTTCCAAATGGGGGCAATGGTGTCAATTCTTCGTGTTTGCATGGTTTAACAAATTTCTTAATTTGGTTTTCACAGTCATCGATGGACTTTGTCTGATCAATACATGCAGAACAAAAGCAAGAGCACTTTCGTTTCTCAATGCAATGTATATTTGTCATGTTCTTACTCCTAATTGAGTGTAAACTTCTTGTTTTAGGGATTCCAATGCAATTAAATGGCAATGATCTATCAACATCACCCATTGCAATATTCCAAAAGTAACTGCTTGAGAAAAACACACACATATGTATGAGTCAAATTTTGAACAATATTAAATATTTTTTTGATAACAAAATACGTGCACATATATGTATACACACACACACATATATATATCTAGACATGTATAATATATTGTTAGTTAAATGTGTACGCCTACCTGTGCACATCAGCCATCCTTGGGTTCGATACATGACTTAAATTGTCCTTGCACCAATTAACAACATCTAAAGAATTTGCAAGTCGGGAAGCTGAGTGATTCAATTGATACCTCCTAAGTGCATGTTTTACGCATGCCCCAGCACCATCATGCTCTCCTTTTCCATGCCCTGTCTCAAAGAAATTCCATGTATGTCGAATGTTGATTTTCCTATGAAGACGAGACAACCAATAGAACGATCTTGTTGATTTAAATTGACCAGCACAACCATCTGACCATACCCAATGTTCTTTAAAAGTGACTCTTCGTTTCAACAAATCATTATAAATAACATTAAAACAATGTTGAACAAAACATGTGTCATGTGTTCGATCATCACTGATGTAGAAATGGTACTCCTTAATCACCTCACGATTATTTTCATCGCTATCAAAACCATCGATAGCAAGCTCTGCATGTCTATACAAAATATGCACAAATATAGATACTTGGTCTGAATGATAATACTCACTTTGTATCTCCTTTTGTGGACTAAACGTGTAATTCTCAACGAAATCAACCACTGATAATATTGTTCCTTTTGGGAACACCTCACGTGATTGCTTGAACTGTAAATCCTGCCATCGTGCTATATGAAAATGCTTAATATATTTGTATATTTGCACCCTGAACTTCTCCATAAAAGATGTCACTGGAATCTCTTCATCAAGTAAAGTGATCTTTTTTGATGTTGTGCTTGAATCTGCAACAGGGGTGTAAGTAACATATTCATATCTCTTCCAATTCAGGTTGAGATTTGACAGTCTGGGATCATTAGGATCAATGGGATACTTTTCATCATAGAGTGCCAAATGAGAACATTTGTCACATTTTCTTCCACCAACACATTCCTTTTTATAAAATAATTCATTATTCTCTCGTGGACATAATATCTTTGATAAAAATTCACGAAAACTTGAAGGAGGAGGGTCATTTGACCAATATTTTATGCCAAAATTTACAAATGTCTCATACAATAATTCAAATTCTACATGGTATCGACAACAACATGTGTCTCGAACAATGATAGGCCTGACATACCATGGTTTAAGCTTCACAAATGTGCTAAGGGAAATCTTCACATCAGTATTACTCTCCATAAAGTTCTCGAATAATTCTACTTGACTGACCTGTGTTATATGTTTGGAATGAGATTCATAAACTCCCTTAGATATACGGCGTCGCAGTTGATCCTTTTCATTTGGCGACACACGAGAGTTCGAATCCCAAAACTCTTTTACCCTATCCCTCACACCATCAGGAAGTCTATCATGATATGGACGCCTGCAGATATTAGCCCAACATGCAAGTTCATCATTCTCATCTAATTGAATTCTAAATTTTGTATGCCTCCATAAACTTTTTCTTGATGTTTTAAACAATTTTGAAGTTACTGACATCAACCGACTTGATGAAGTTCGTTTCGCGACTACACCTGTTAAAAGTGCTCTACGAGCATTCTTTTCAACTTGAGATCGCTTTTTGGCTAGTGTGGCAAGCGCTGAGGTCACATTGTTTGACACTATTTCATTTGCTAAAACCTCTTTCTCACTTTTAATACCCAATAATTCCACAACATTTTTGAGAGATTTGTGCTTTAAAAATCCATGTAACATCTGAGCTTGTGCTATGATAGATTTACCTTCAAAAATATGTTTCAACCCCAAATTTACTTTATCTCAAACTGTCCTTTCAGCCATTGGTGGTCCCAATTCTTCAATTTTAGTTGGATCCATATTTTCTAGAAACTTGTAGTTGTATACAACGTTCTTGGAACTTCCAATTAATTGCAGTGAAATTCGAGGTGTGGTAGTATCTTCTTGTGGTTCTGATGTTTTCCCTGCATAAAAAACAATATTAACTTCTAATTTGAAATTGACATATACATATTTTTAATTTTAAAACTATTTTGAACTACAATGTTTTTAAAAAAAAATACAAAATTCAAATTGAAGAAACTATTGACTCACCAGTGACATCGATATCAATATTCTCTTGGACATTTGTGTTTTCAATATTCTCGTTGACAAGTTCCTCAACATTTCTCATTTCCTCGTCATTGTCATGTACCTCTACATATATTTCACGATGCTCTACCTACACATTTATTTCATGGCTTAATCTTTCCCTTTCCTCTCACCTTCTTTTTTGTAATCTTTCATTTTTATCTGCTGAATCAGTTCTTTTTCGATCGTGCCTTGATAGGCAATTCCTTTTGTTTCCCATGTTCACAAAATTGGAAACCTAAAATCCAATTCTATTTGGACCAAATACCTAAAAAAACATAAAGACTTCAGACTAAGTACTTCATGCTTTCAATAAGAGAGAAAATTAAAAAAAAATTAAATTCATAAAGACATTTTGCAAAAATACTTCATGCCTTCATAAATTGTAAGATTGCAAAAATACTCCATGTCTTCATAGAGACATTATGAAAAAATACTTCATGCATCCATGTCTTCATAGAGACATTATGCAAAAATACTTCATGCATCCATGCACCCAAAAATATATCAAAAAAAAAATTTGCACCCAGAAAAACTTTCAAAAAATATTTCGCCAAAAATATTTCACACCCAAAAAAACTTGATTTTTTTTTTTTTTCCAAAAAAAATTTTGCACAGAGAAAATATTCGCACCTTTACAGAAAAAGAATTCAGACACTTACACCTTCGCAATTTTCGGACCCTCGCACCTTCGCAATTTTTGTTGGTTCAGAATTGTGCGTGGAATTAATCTTTCGAACGAGAGTATTTATATACAACTCTCTCCTGAAAGATTGTGTTGGCTTTGGATTAAAAAATTTAATAAACTCTCATCGGAGAGAATAAAAAACTCTCGTCCGAGAGTTTATTATACTCTTGGACGAGAGTTTCCTTGGGTAAACTCTCAGGCGCAAAGTCTCGGTCGAGAGTTTTTTGAACTTTCGGCCGAGAGTTTGTCCGCACGGTTAAAAGTAACTTGTGGTGGGTTAAACTCTCAGTCGAGATTTTTAAATTTCTCGATCGAGAGTTTAATAAATTTCTCTTCTGAGACATTATCTCAGCCGAGAGTTTCTGGTCAACGAAAAACCCAGAAAATTCTGCAGTTTTCAGGAACCTGCAACTTTGGAGGGGCGAAACACCTACAAAAACAAAATGTTATATTTCGAACCAGGTACCATTAGATTCATCTCTGAATCTAGTTTCTGATGATGTAAGATTTGTGGAGTTTCATTAAAAATTTCAATTTGTTATTAATTTTTTACTAAAGTGTGTCACTATGGAATTTCATTGTTCGGAAAATTGTACTGAATGAAAATTCAATAACTTTAAAATGACGACACCAAAAAATTCAGAAAAATCATATTGCATTTCCTCTCCCTGTCTACTTCAAAAGGGTACTCTCATTTTTCTTATTGACGATCACATTGAAAAGAAAATCTAGGGCTCATAAAATGTACTGAAACATCACCATTTTTTTGTCTTCGTCCATTTCAAAAAATAATAAAAAATAGTAATTTAATATGAAAATTACCGAAAAATAGTCAGTGCACTAGTGAAATATATGTAGATTATGATGATATGGTTTATTTCCAAAAAATGAATAACCTTACCTAATTAAAGTTAGGGTTCAAAAAGTGACTATTTATGTTTACCTCAAAATTTTAAATATATGCAGTTAGTAAACAATTTACACCTACATATGTCGATATTTTTTTAAAATATGAGTATGGAGGTAAGACAATTCTCTACAATTCTTCTTTTTATGTCAAGCATAATTTGCATTAAAAATATGAGTTTAGTGGAGTTGAAGTTGAAAAAATATAGAAAATTACAATTTTCAACATCAAATGGCATCAGTACAGAAGCAGTTCAAGCAATCAGCGAAGTGAAAACATAAATAGAGTTAAAATAGGTTGAAGTACAAAGAGATAGAGTAGTTATTAGTGCAGAATGTTGATTGACACAGACGTAGCCCATCCCATGCACACAAGCCAGCCAAGCAGTTATTACACCAGGGAGCTACTAAAAACTGCCAGAAGCAGTTATTTCAAAGTATGGGAGTCCTCATAGCCCATTCTTCACTTAACTCACACCAAGAAGATAACAATACCACTCCAGACGGTTTTTCCTCTCAAGGACACCCTGCGGATGATTTCTATCATATCAAAATGGTCTCAACAAGCTACAAAGTTATTGATCCTGTCTAAATTTAATGTTATGTTTATGACACAACATGGAGCATTCGAATGCTCTCTCCTATCTTTGAATGATCATTTAAAACTTTCCTCACCTACTTTTCCTCATTTTTCCTATAAAGACTCTTCGAAGTCTCATTGTAAAACGTTGGCATTTTGTGAATTCTAAAGTAATACATATTGTTGCTTTGAAGAAGCATTGGTGTTCTGAAAGAGTGTGGAAGTCTCTATGTTTTTTGTTGATGAAGGAGGTTGGACCATTGGATCCCTGAGCCTGGTTATGGTGAAGTAATCTCTATTGTTAATGTTATTTCCCATTTATCACTTTGTTCCATTATGCTTTGACTTACAGTAGGATAAAAAGTTTAGGTAGAGAAATGTATCTTAGAAGCACCTCTGACCTGTTTATCCTTCACTGTTTATATGTTTTCTGCTACTGAATTATGACAGGGTAGTCTTACAGCTCTCTTAAATAATTAGTTCATTTTATTTTAGAAATGGTTAATTCAGTTGTGTTAAGGATTGTTTAGGCGTTCCCTCTTTCTTTACCACTGAATATTGTGTCTGAAATCTCCCTTTGATTATTAATGCTTGCAATTTGACAATGAGGTTTGTTTCAAGCATACCCTCTGTTTCTTACTGTAATTATTGTGTTAAAGTTCCCTATAATTGCAGTCCTAGATGTCTAAGGCAATCCCTCTTCTTTGAATGCAATTGTATGTCTTTGTTGATTAAGCCTTCAGCAGTAAACTTGTAGGAGGAAATAGGGCGTTCCCCGAATCCTATAATTTATTAAAGAAGGTTTAGTATGCATTTCTCTATTATTTGAGTGTTTATATTGATTAAGTCCAAAGCGGTGAGCTTACTGGAGGAAATAGGGTGTCCCCCGAATATTTTAAGCCATTGTGAAATGGTTTAGCTTGTTTTTCACTCTTAGTCCTTAATGTTCATCCCATTTCACCTATATTATTCAACAGATCCTTGACCAAGTTAGATTTTCCCTTTGGTTTCCCTTCCTTCTCAGTCAGAACTTTTGGGACTTTCACATGACTCTATTGCCCAATGGCTTGTAGATTCTCATGCTCTGCTTATACCACCTGAGTCACATTTGTCCAACCAAACAAAAAAAACAAACCCTTGTGCCCTATAACTAGCCTAAGACCTTAAATTGAACTTTAAAGATACATTATTCTTTACCTTTATAGAAAGATCCCTCTCTGGATCCAGGAGGGCTAGATCGTGAGATCCCAAAGTGGTTTTGATGTTGTCTTGTATTTTGGTTAGCCGATCTACCATTGGGGAACCCCGATAATAGTCATGTCTTATAATCCTAGGGGTCCCAATTCATAACTGCTTTTGGAGTTGAGAAATCTGATAATGTTATTAGCAGTTGCAGGGTTATCCCCTAATTCCTTATTTGCTTTTTCCACTGCAACACTTACTGAATGAATCAAATCCCTCTACTCAAAGATCATTTGGATAGATGGCCAGATATCATTCATTGAATCAATTATATTCTACCATATAATTTCTTTGACTCTTCCAACCATGCTCCCAATTGAGGACTCCTGAAGGGACTTCGACAAACTTTCATTTAACTTTCTGCTGATTTGCAATTCTGTAGAATGTGCTGAATATTTCCTTTTTAATTGATATTGTAGGTCACTAACTTGATCCTGCCACTTTTTAATTTCTTCTGTCTGTAAGGACATGTTTTCCATTGCCTTAGCTAGCTGCTTAGTGCCTTCTCTTGATGTACATGTAGCTGTAGAAGTTTCTGAATGAATCACAACAAGAGGGACTACTTGCAGTGGAATAATTGCTTTGGCTGCTTATTTTGCTACTTCCTTCACTACATATCTCACTGCTTTTTGTCTTTCTTTTACCATTTTCTCCATCTCATTCTCCATTTTCTTGAGTTTCTCAGCTCATTCAATGATTAATCGCATCATTTGTGCCCTCTGTGTTTCATTTGCTTCTATCTCCTTTTCCATAGGATCTTCTGTTACTAGCATATTGAGTTTTCTCTTCAAAGCAGCTATATCTGCATTCTTATTCTTCACCAATGCTTCTGCTACTGCTAGATTTGATGGATTATACCCAATTTTCCTCACTAAATCCTCCAGGGATTTAATCCTAGAGTCTTTGGCCATGGAGGAAATCTTTTCCATCTTCAACTGTGACTGTGTGTTGGATACTGTCACCTGCAACTTTGAGAGACTCATGGTTGTACTAGTTAATGTAGAGGAGATCATTTCTCCTGTTCGCTTATGCATTTCCATTTGGTCTATTGGATGAATATTCTTTATATCAAGATCAAAAGAGGTCTTTTTGTATTTTGTTGCAGTTTTGTGCTGAGGGATTTGTGCTTCTAAGAAGGCCATCTTCATTCTTCCCTCTTCAGAGTCAAAAGCTGATAAAAGTTTGCTTTGGGAGCTACTTGTTTGTTTCCAAAACTGATTATAAGTGTTGGCCTTAAGAATCTCATTCCTTCTTTTGATTTCTTTGAACGTATCATATATATGATCCTCCTTTTGGCATGCAATGGTAGTAGATGTTGGAGTCTCCACATTTTGTTGCTGGAAAGAAACGGTGGTAGAAGATGTTGAGAAGACTGTTTGGCCACCTGCTAGAGATGAGCTTGGTGAATCTCTAATTGTGATAAAAAATTGTTGATCTTTCTCACTGCTCTAGTTAATGTCCATGAGAACTTTGGCTCTTTTCCTGTATTTCATCCTAAACTCCTTGGTGGATATATCAATATCCATGTCTGTTTGGTCATCTCTTATTATTTTGCTCCCTGTTCCTTCTCTAGTTCCTTTCCTTTGTCATATTTTTCACATGCAACTTTCCTTTCTTGTGGAGTGGTTGTTTGTATTCCTGAATTGGAACTGACCTGCTCTTCTGCCTTCTGGAGTGTGTTGGCTGCCCATTCTTCTTGGTTCATGTACTTTTCTATCTCCAATATGTGGGTATGAATGTATGGTGTGGATATATTCTCCACCCTCTTCTTAGAAATGATTCCCATGGGATCATATGACCAAGTGAAGCTATGATTGAACTTTATCTCTTTTAATATTCTATCTGCCTCCTTCCCTGTTGCTCTGTTGTTGCAAATGAATGGGCCAATCTGTGTTTTAATGCTGAATTGGGATTTCTTTTTGCAGAGAAAAAATATACCTCATCTGCATTTATCATTTGTCTGATGTATTCAAGTGCAAAGATTCTCATGGAGAGGTACTTGAGAAGTTTGTATGGGGCCAAATCACTGCCATAAACTCTAATCTCTGTGATTTTGGTAGAGGTACCATTCTGATGTTCTGATCTGATCTATTAACTACATCACCTTCTTGATTTCCTCACTGACCCTTGGCTCGGTTGCACTATTGAGCGCACTAACTGTTGGATGTATAAATAAATCTACAAATCTCTTGTAGGATAAATTTTCTTCTCCTTCATCAATAAGGTAGTCCAAAAAATCAATGATTGGGGCTGAGAATCGTCATTTAGCGTCATCATATCAAACTGAAACCTGCTGGATTGAAAATAGACAAACATGTACACCAATACAAAGGTGTATTTAAAAACTTCTTCTGTTTGAAACTTTAGGAATCGTTCATGAATAACATCTACAAGAAACTGGGCATAGTTGAACATGACTGTGGGCTTGACATATGAGGAAAGAATAGATAAGAAACCAATCATGGCTTCATCTACCCACTGATCAGTGTGACATCCTAATAGATAGGATAAAACAGTGACAATGTGTTGGGTCCTATCAGGAAATATGGATGAAGGATAAGGTGGATTCTTGGTAGGAATTGGGGCATTGGTGGCCATGAAAAACTCCAAGGTTTTAGCCCCGGTGGTGAAATATAGCTTCTGGTATAAATCTCTGAGGGCCTCATATGAAAAAGGAATGGTATTCTCAACAATGGGGGCTTACATCATCTTTTGGATAGATTGGGCCTCAATAGAGAACAATATTTCTCCTGTGGGATTAACTATGGTTCTCTGGTTAATGTCATAACAAGACTGAAATTTTTTGATGAAATCTGGGCAACTATGGGTTTTAGGAAAAATTTAAAAAGGAAATTTGGTCTCCCAAAGGCCTATGTAATCAAATTCTTGAAGGAATTTGTCTTCGGACCAGCAGTAGACATCGAATAAATCGAAGTCTGATTCTATCTCGTGGACTTTATAATCTCTATCTGCTAGGGCTATATGATCTAACTCTACCTGAGGGTAGACCATAGGGTTGAAAGGCTCCTAGTCTTTCTTCGGAGGCATATTGTTTCTCCTGTAATTTATTTCTCTGTGCAATGAAGAATGGGATAAAAGAATAAGGGGACAAAGAAATGGATTTTTTATGGATCAAAAATGGGGAAGGGATATAATTGAAAGGGAAACATGAATAGAGCTGAAGAATTGAGAAAGAACTGTAACCGGAGTTGTTGAAAGCTGGTAAATTTTCCTTTGAAGAATAACAGATTCTCTCCAACAATGGTTTTTTGTGATTTCTTTGTGAATTCAGTAGCTTTAATTTTAGAATAACATTAGCAAAGTAAACTCTACTTTGGGCATGAATTCGGGTTTGAACTATGATTGGTGGACTATTGAGTTGGCTTGGGTCCATTGGATAACGACCCGACCATTTATGGTGAAACGAGCTTGTTGGAGGGATGTGATAGGGTGGAGTGGACAGGCAGTCATGTACGTGGCACAACGACATTCTCAACAGTCAGAAGGTGCAGCAGTTTAGTGAACAGTGGAAACTGCCTTTCGGAGGGGGGTGATGGCGGTGAGTGGTATCAGAGCGGGGGGTGAAAAGTACTCCGAGAATGATACATAGCTGGTTCGGTGGTATTGGATACTGGCCATTTTGCCGTTCACCCCCCCCCCCCCCCCCGTGGTTAAAGTTCTGGGACTAATGGGGGGCCGAAAAGCATTGAAGACCATCGAATGTGGAGCTATGTGTGGGGATGATGAATAAGGAGGAAGAGAATTATCGCGGATGGGATGGGTGAAGTGATGGTGGGGTTAGGGAATAAATGAATGTCGGGGGTAGTGTAGAACTTAGGATAAATGAATAATATGTGTTTAGGGGGGTTAGGAATAAAGGGGATAATGATATATTTGGGACTTAGGGTAAAATTTAGATAAGAGGTATGCCCAAATAGTTTTAAAAATTTAGACAAGAGGTATGCCCAAATAGTTTTGAAATAAAATTCAGTCCCTAACCTTTTAAAACATAACTCATTTTCCAACCTTTACAGTGAAAACACCGTTTGTTTTTATCTTTCTTCTTCCACCATAGGAAAATGGAATTTTGAAGTTGTACCTTGTAGAATAATCTTCACATTTTCCTTTCATTCTTCCTCCTCCATATATCTACCTACCCAAACTAATCATCTAACATTTTTTCTTCTTTTTTCGGGGTGCATCTAGACAAGCAAACCTATAAATCATTTTCTTTATAAACCTCTAACCTAACACATATCCTTATTTCAACCATTGACTCAGTTTAAACTGTTGAGCCAATTTCATTCTCTACCTATCTAATGATATGCCAGATTAAACAGTTTGACAGATCTTTATTTTCTAACCTATCAACAGAAATTGAAAATTGTTCAATCATTATTAAACAGTATGATTGAACAAACCTATCTAATGAGTAGTGGCATTTTAACTTGCAACACTTTCAGTATTATTTCTTTTTGGGGGTTTTCTTTCTTTTGTCCTTTTCTCTTTTTCTTTTTTTGTTTTTTATACCCTCTTTTATTTTCTTTTTCATATTTTTTTTTATTGGAAATCATTTCAATTATTGAAAAACTTTTCAATATGAAATTGCAAAAAAGACGAGATATCTAATCACCTTGAGATCCTATGAATTATAAGATACCAACAGAAAGTTCTGTCATTTCTCTATTATCTCTATTCGTTTATTTTTAACAAACAAAGATCTTCGAGAAAAAATAATTCTCAAATTAAAAAAAAAAAAATTAATATAAACTCAAATATTGGATTATAAAAATATAACATTTTTATCTTTATAAATGGATTCTTTGGACATTTTAATAAGAGAAAATAAAGAAACATCGTTTACCACGTAATAAGGAAAGTTAATATTTTACTTATTATGACGTGCTGATTTGTAAACCCTATGTTAGGTCTGGTGAGATTTCCTGCTAAGATTAGGAATAGAACGTATCATTGAACGTATAAGGTCTCTTGAGAGGATGAAATAACCTCGTAAAACTAACAACTTTTACAACTTGTTACATATTGAAGTTGATGGAAGTTGACATAAAAGTTGTTGAAGACAAAAGCATAAAAATAATCACGGGTATTGGCCCAACTTCCGATGTTACTCCATAAAAATGGTTGTCATTTTCTACTTTTTCTTTGATGTAACCCTTCTACAACAAGGGTGAATCTTATGCACTGTATTGATTGAAACAATTGAATACGGAAACTGTTGGAAACTTTAAATGTTCGAAACTTTAAAGCGGGGAATATTCTGTATTTAAACTTTAAAGCGTGTTCCGCATAATTCGGAATTATATAAGATATGGAATCTTCAATATTTACACGGTTTTATGCAGTAAATTTTACACATTTACGAAGTTTATTTCGAACAAGATAGCTTACTTTACACTTCAAAAGTCGCAAGGAAAGTTCCTCCCAACGGTTAAGTTTTTCCGACCATACCAAATCATTAATCAGAGCTCGGACGAAAAATTTAAATCCCATAAAATAAATTTAGCATAAGGGAATCATTAGAAATATCGGAGTATTATTAGAAATATTTTGGATTTGGGAGATATTTCAGAATCTGTGGACAAGTGCTACTTAACTGATTTAGGAATGAGGTTAAATTAAACAATTGATTTTCTAGTTCCTGTGCGTTGGATTCTAAAATATTCTGTTTAAAATATCTTGTAAAAATAATAGATAACAAATTTCTGTAACAAGTTAGCTTACTGTGCTTATAGCTTCAAATTTTTGATAAAATTTCTTGAAAATATATATATTTTTTAAATAAAAAATTTAAAAAATATTTTTATGAGAAAAAATGGTTTTTGTATTATTTAAAAAAAAAAATTATTTTTATTTTTTCCAGATAAAATGAAAATGAATATCTTGTAAACACAATTTCAATAGGAGTAATTGATTTTTTCAGAAAATCAATGCATTGAAAACATTCAAATGATCAACAACCCCACTCCTCAGGGGATTTGACCTGTGGCATTAGAAAACTCCAGGTTTTGAGGTTTTTTTATTCAAATAGTGAAATTTATGTTAATTTCAGATTTCAAGAATATAAAAATTATGGATTCAGAAAATATTTCTTGAGGTCATGTGATGTTATTAAAAAACTATAGTTTAATTTAAAAAGTTTTTGTTTTTTTCAAACAATTAAATTAATTTCAATTACAAATCTATAGATTTTTAGCTTCTGTAATCCATCGTTAAATTATGAAAAAATCTCAATTATAAATTTTAAGAATATTACAAATATTACAGATTCCGAAAATATATATATTCTTTTTCAAACAATGAAATTAATTAATTTTATATACAATACATAACAGAAAACTAATAAATTACCCAAAAAAAAAAAAATCATTAGTCAGAGATCAGATGAATACCTTACAGAAAATATAGGATTTTTTAAATTATTTTAAAAAATACATGGCATAGTGATTAAACAAGCAAAGAAGCAATTTGCCAGTACTTAGACCTGAAACTTCTGACAGTCCAGCAGCCTGAGAGAACGTGGCAGTTACCAATTCACTGAACAGATTCCAAAACTGGAGTTAAAGCCACAAAACACACCTACAGACTCTAAACTACAATTTCCTAAAACATAACATAAGAATTTATGTTTTTCTCCTTTTTATCTCCATTTATTTGACACTAGTTTAAAAACAGGCCACTGCTATAAAAGTCCGCCATTGGAACGTACTAACAGGAATTGCCATGTTCAGAAGAAACGGTGGTGGTGATGCTTGCGGCCACCCATGGCCTCCTCGGCTTCCTTCTCGTGTTCTTTCTTCTCATGGTGTTCGTACAACGCAAACCCTCCGCTGGCCACAGCGGCCGCCGCAGCGGCCTCTTCCTCCAACCTGTGCCTCCTCGCATTCTCGGGATCCACCTTTACCTCGTGCCTTTCATACTAATTATAGCATAATCCCCAATTCAATTCAAACACATCAATTAAATTCAATCCAGAAAGCAGAGAATATATATTCATTGTTTATATACCAAACCCATATATATTCATTGTGTATTTACTGTGTATATAGCAAAGCATAGCGTACCAGTGCAAAGGCTCCGGCTGCCACGGCTCCAGCCTCCCCGAGGCGCTCCAAGCGCTTGTCGTGCTTTTCCTCTTTTCGAAATCTCTCATAATCATCGGATTGGTTTTGCTGATAATTATAATTACCGTCATAACCACTCTGGTAATCATTGCCGGAGTTATAACTATAAGCAGATTCCGAGCGGTAATCATTGCCGGCGTTATAACCAGTCTGGTAATCATTGCCGGCGCTATATCCAGTCTGATAATCATTGCCGGCGTTATAGCTATATCCAGTCCGGTCATCGTTCCTGCCATTATAACCAGTCTGGTAATTATCATTGCTCTCGCCATAACCGGCTTGATCATCACTTCCGGTGTCGCCGGTACCATATTCAACATAGCCAGTCTGGTAATCGGAGGGTCCGTAGGGATTCTGATTACCAGCAGAGCCGTAACCATAATTCGAATTCGAATTCACGTTATCATAGCTCTCCTCCTTTCGATGGTGGTGGAAGAAGTGGTGATGGTGCCCTTCAGACATGTTTATTCAAAGGAAAAAAAAACCAGAAATTCAGACACAAAATACGCACAGAATTATTCACAAATGCGAGAGGGGCGCAGAGCGGATATATATCTATAGAAGATGTTGGGTATGTGGAGATATACAATGTGTATATAGCGGATTGGGTGGGGTATGACATTTAATAGGTCAAAACTAGTTGCCGGCCCAAATGGAGTCGTAAAAACTAAGCGCAAAGGCATGGTGGATTAGCGTGTTTTAATAATTGAGTGCATCTACTCCAAGGAACATAATTTTATTAAATATCACCCAAATCACATGTCAAATATCTGCAGTCTAGAGAGTCGCACTATATGTATATCTTCTCCGATTGCGTTGGCTATTGTTTATAATAATATTTTATTGAATGATTGTTTCTATTTTCATCCCGCAAATTCATAATTTATTAAATAATTTGGATTAGATTCGATTATTTTATTTATATTATTAAAAAGCAATTGACTCTATAAAATCAAAATCAAAATCAAGACCATAATCTGAATTAAAGTTAATATTAATATCATCGTTTTAAATTTCCCTTTTTCGTACTAGGTCCATGTTGTTAGGTAAGCCAACACCATTGTAGGTTTATGCTTTTCTTTCCATCATTGTTTAAGGTATGTTCATGCTTTTCTTTCCATCGTTGTTCAAGGTTACACACTATACATGTGAATAAAAACCTGATGTAAATAGTTCATACACTACCTTCTTGTTAAAAAGCGTGAAAACATCTTTCCAAAACTTATAAAGTTAAGATGGCTGGTCTTGATTTAAATAATTGGTAGCCTGTTATGACCACATAACACTAACTCATAAGGATTTGGAAATCAATTTTAAGTTTTTTTTTTAGTAACATCCTAATCCCAATTTACAATTTACAATTTTGCATGTGTTCATTTGATCCAACTCACTTGCTTTGTCATATTGATATAAATTTGAATGTATTATTTGTAAAGATTCAAAGAGTACTTTTTTACTATTTAACACATTTTCTATCAATTGAAATTATGACTAAATTTGGGCAACCATTTAAGCATGAGAGACATTTATCGAAGTACGAGAATATGCTTCGTTTTATGCAAACTGTGTGGAAATCTGTGTTGTATATGCCTCAAAATATGTGCCTGAAGGTGCCTTGATTTTTGAGTTGGAGGTGATTGTTGTCCCTCGATTTTTGTGCTAGGAAACCACCTCGAAATCAACGTTTCCTGTAGTAGCAAAACTGAGATATCTTCCATGAAATTTGGGCCTAGTAAAGGGAGGGACAATCCTCGAAATTTGTGCACATAAACCTCGAAACTTGTGCCTCTGCCATCGATTTTGTGTTGTTGTTCCCTTGAATTCTATGTTTACTGTCCCTTGATTATGTGTGTGTCTCCTCCTCGAAAATCATGCCTCTAATGATAGCCTCCTCCTAGAAACTCATGCCTCCTTTCTCTTGTTGAAAACCCTCCTTCAAGTTCTCCTTTTTCTCCTCTCCTCTGGCTCTCTCAAGTCTCAAGTGAAGAATGAGCCACCCTTTTCTCCTTTTGTCTTTTGTAAAAGATTGAATCCCTAACCCTAGGTTTCAATGGTTGAGATTTAATCTCCAAATCTCAAGATGTGTGGTTGAGATTACTTTTCCCAAAGGACCACCCTCACACATTGGCCCCATTACTTAAAAGCCTTCTAGTACCTTTTTCAAGTTGTATACCTTTTTCTAATCTTCTCATAAAGTGATTTAATATTGGAAAGGTGAACTATGTATTTTACACATAAAGTCACTCTATAAAGTACAACTAACTTTAATATTAGAAAAAGTACATGGTCCACTACTTTAAGTATCTCTTCCACCCATGACATTAATATATCTCATAAATGCCACCAACTCCAAATTCATTAATGTGTCTACTAGGCCACAATGGATAAATGCCTAGTAACACCTCCCCTTGGTATTATTTTCAACGCCTACTAGCACACCAAAAAGAAATGGAACAACTCCAAAAAATCATGAGCCTTTACAAAGATCAACAAGGAAACTTTATACACCAATCAACTATAAAGATTCTACGTTACTGAATCAAGTTATGAATATAGTTGAGCCTTCAAATTATGAGCAAGAAAAAGACCATAAAGAATCGATGGATTCAATGATAGAAAGATATGACTCTATTATGAAAAATGATACATGGGAATTGGCATAATTTTCTAAGGATAAAGTTCACATATGTTCAAAATGGTTGGTCAAAACTAAAATTATGTTGATGGAACTATTGATAAATATAAAGCTAGAAAGATAACAAAGTGTTATTCACAAAAAGAGGGGATAGATATGAAGAAAATTTTGCACTTGTAGCTAAAATGAATACCTAGAATGATGATTGCATTGACTACTAAGCATAATTGGAAGTTAAATCAGTTAGAAGTCAAGTAAACATTTATGAATGGAGAATTAAAGGAAGAATTCTATCTGGTTCAACCAAAAGGTTTTGTAAAGTGTAGACGATAAAATCTTGTTTATGGGTCAAAGAAAGCATTATATGGACTTAAAGAGGAACCCAATTCTTGGTATGTCAAGATTGATAGATTCTTCTCTCAACAAGATTTTACTAAAAGTAAAGGAGACCCAATTTGTATATCAAGAGGTATGAAAAATGACATATTGTTTTGATTTTTGTATATGTTGATTATCTTCTCATAATAGGAAATGTTACCAGGTTAATTGAAAAGATCAAAAGTTGTCTATCATAGGAATTTGAAATGAAGGATCTTGGAGAGTTGCATTATTGTTTAGGCCTTGAAGTTTGGAGAGACAATGGTACAACCTTGATCACAAAAAATAAATATACAAATTAATTAATTAAAAGATTCAATATGAATGCATGTAAAGAAATATCTACATAATTGGAACATAATTGTAAACCCAACAGTGATGATGAAACAAAAGAAGTGAATGACACATTATATAGACAATTAGTAGGAATTTTGAATTAGTTAACGACAACCATGCCAGATATTTCATATTCAGTCAATATATTTAGTGAATTTGTAGCTAAGCCACATGAAAGTCATTAGAAAGAACCCAAAATTCATTCAATTTTTTACGGAGACTGAACTTTTTGGTATTGAATGTACTAATGATTTCAATGTTGAGTTGATAAGTTATTCAAATTATGATTAGGCAGGAGATCTAGATGAAATGAAGTCCACCTATGGTTGTGCACTCAATATTGGATCTAGTATTGTGTCATGGAATAGAAAGAAACAACCAAATATTTCTTTGTCTTCCATTGAAGCCGATTACAAGGCCTTATGCAGTGCAACCTGTGAAGCAATTTGGTTAAGAAGAATTTTTTAATACATGGGAGAAAAACATGAAGAGAAATAACCATCAAATGTGAAAATCAAAGCTCTATCAAACTTGCAAACAACCTAGTCTACCATGCAAAATGAAAACACATTGAAACACAACATCATTTTCTATGGGAAAAAAATCAATCAAATGAAAGTGATTTGATCTATTGTAATACAAATGATAATGTGGTAGACATCTTTACTAAACCTCTAGGAAAATATATGTTTACATTATGTAGAGGCAAGTTAGGTGTGGTAAATAATTTATTTCTCTATTAAGGGGGAGTGTTAGAGATAATAGAGAAATGAATAGTATTATGTGAATTTTGAGGTAGTGCTCGAAAACTATGCTTTCTACGGTGAACTAATTTTAGGTGACTAGGAGTCTCTATCTTCTAGATTGTTGTGTTTATCAATCTATCCATCCCATTGCTATATAATGGGACACTATCATGTATTAGTGGTGTGTATCGATTGGGTTTCTTTTAATCAAAGTATCTCATTAGAGAATTATGTCATTTCTCTATTATCTCTATTATCTCTATTGGTTTATTTTTAACAAACAAAGATTTTCTAGAGAAAATATTTTTCAAATAAAAATAAATTATATAAACTCAAATCTTGGATTATAAAAATATAACATTTTCATCTTTATTTTTTGTAAGCTTGGTACGACCTTTCATTTTTTTTCTTTTTTTTTAGTCCATCTTCATCAACATGTCCAGATACATCACCCTGATCAAGGAAGGGAATTGAACCTGTGATTAAAGTCATAACAACCCGCCTCATCACTGTTTATCTTTATAAATTGATTCTTTTGACATTTTAATAAGAGAAAATAAAGAAATAAAGAAGTGTTGATTTTTAAACCCTATCTTATTTCAAAGGCTCAAGCAAAAGTTACATATGGTGAGATTTCTTTCGTGCTAAGATTAGGAATAGAACATATCCGTTCACTTGGGAGAATGAAATAACCTCGTAAAACTGACTCAATGTATTTACTACAAAACAAATATTCGGTCTAGTATTGACCAGATACATCAATGAACAATAAACTGATGATACAAAATGGGATCCACCAACTCACAATCAACATCATGCAATTTCTTCCAGTTGGTGATCATAGGAGTATCCATATGCATGCAACCATCCATATGAAATCTCCTCAAGGTATCTCTTGCATACCCGCCCAGGCCCACAAATATGTGCCCATCCTCGTGTCAAACCTCCATCCCCAAGAATTAATGCATCAACCCCATATCAGTTATATGAAACTCTAAAGCAATACCTCTCTTTCAATGTTGGATGAGACACTTCTCCCCTGTAATAAACAGGTCATCCACATATAGTACCGGAATGAGTGGATCGTCACCTACTAAAATAAAGTATAGGTTCGGATTTGCATCATTCTTATGGAAACCAAGCTCCTGCAAGTAGGCATATATCCTCTCTTACCATGCCACCGGTGCCTGCTTTAGTCCATACAAATCTTTCTTCAGCCTACACAAATGAGACTCACTCCCATGCAACTCAAAGCCCGCAGGCTGCTCAATATACACCTCCTCTTGTATAACACCATTGAGAAAGGAGGTCTTCACATCCATTTGGTGAATCCTCCATTTCATCTCAACTCCTATATATATCACTTCTCTAATGGAAGTATAATGAGCAACCGGTGCAAAGGTATCCTCATAGTCAACTCCCTCTACCTCTGAGAACCCCCACACCACAAACTAAGCTTTGAAGTTCTCAACGCTTCCATATGCAAAATTCTTGATCTTGTAGAACCACCTGGAAGTCACAATGGAATTCCCATCAAGATGTGGTACTACCTCCAACACATCACTCTCCATTATAGAGGAATATTCCTCTACCATGGCATCCCTCCAAATTTTTTGTCAAGCGGCCTCCTAAAAAATAACTAGCTCTGTCTCTACAACATCTTCCATGAATCCACCCAACCTCTGTGGAAATATTCTCTCCCTCACTGATCACTTGGGTCTCCCCACTCCCTCCCAAGCCTCCTTCAGAGTCTCCCAAAGCCATCTTGGATTCCTATTCCCTGCAGTAGTCTCCTATGGAGGTATGGGAAAATCCTCATCTGGTGCCTCTCCTCATGGCGAGGAAGGCTTTGAAATAACCAAAGGAGATCCTAAAATCTGAGAAATTTTGCCCAATGAACCTGCTCCAGGTGATCCGATACCATGCAAAGCTAGGCTTTGTGAACTTGTCAACTATGAAGAAGGTGAACCTCCTGATCCTAGTGTACCACCGGATGATATTGAAACATGTGGTGTGCCCTCGGATGAGGAGCCTTCTACTCTACCTGATCATTCTCCCAAGACCTCCTCAAAGCCTTCTCCTCCTCAAATCTCACATCCCGCCTGAAGACAATCTTCCTTTGTGCAGGAAGGTATATGTGGTAGGCTTTGTTTGTCTCACTGTAACCCATCAATATAACTCTCTCTGTTGTGGGTTCCAGCTTTGTCATATTCTCCTCATGGACGCGTGAATATGTTAGGTACCCAAATATCTTGATGTGCCCAAATTTCGGCTTCTTTCTGGTATATATCTCCTCGGGAGTCTTCCTCCACAAGACTCTGTGTGGGCTCCTTTTTTTCAATTAAACAACAATGTTAACTACCTCGACCCATAAGAAGAAGGGTAAACTGTGATCATGCAACATCACTCTAGTTACACCCCCAATGGTCCCATTCTTCCTCTCTACCACACCATTCTACTGAGGGCTATAAGGCACAATGAGCTCACTCTTTATGCTGATACTCCGACAAAAGTATCTCATCTCTGCTAAAGTGTACTATTCCCCATTGTTTGATCTCAACACCCTGATATTCCTGCTTTTTTGGTTTTCCACAAGAGCCTTAAACTATTGGAATCTTCAGAATGCCTAATCCTTGGTCTTCAGAAAGTAAATCCAGGTCCTCTTGGATGGGTCATTAAATAAAGTCACATAGTACTCATATTTGCTCAATGATACATGGGTCATAGGACCACATACATCAAAATGAATCAAATCAAGGACACCTGCAACTCTGCTATCACTGCTCTCGAAAGGTGTTTTGGTGTAATTTCCCAAATCACACCCCCAAAACACATCATGATGATCAACGATGAAGTCTGGAAACCTGGTAACCATCTCCCTCAACATCTTGAAATCTCCATGGTGCAAGTGGGCCATCCTCCTATGCCACATCTCACATAAACCACTACTACTGGTTTGGGCCACCATAGCTCAAAGAGGCTGGAACATGAGTTTGTATAGTCTCCCAATGCAAGCTCCAATCACACGAGCAAACTCGATACTAGATCCTCATATTAGTTCCATACTTTAGATGAATCTATGCTAATATTACTTATTATGAAGTGTTGATGTGTAAACCCTATAAAAACTCGAGCAAAAGTTACGTATCATTAGGAATGCAACGTAGAATGAAATAACCCCGTAAAACCAACAACTTTTACAAATTGTTATAAATTGAAATTGAAGGCAAAAGCATAAAAATAATTACGGGGATTGGCCCAACTTCCGATCCTACTCCATAAAAATGGTTGTCATTTTCTACTTTTTCTTTGATGTAACCCTTCTACAACAAGGGTGAATCTTATCCACTGTATTGATTGAAACAATTGAATACGGAAACTGTTCGAAACTTTAAAGCGGGGAATATTCTGTATTTTCACATTTACGAAGTTTATTTCGAACAAGATAGCTTACTTAACATTTCAAAAGTCGCAAGGAAAGTTCCTCCCAATGGTTAAGTTTTTTCGACCATACCAAACCATTAATCAGAACTCAGGCGAAAACGTTAAAAAAAAATTAGAATGCCATAAAATAAATCTAGCTTAAGGGAATCATTAGAAATATAGGATTATTATTAGAAAAACTGTGGATTTGGGAAATATTTCAGAATATGTGGACAAAAGTGCTAGTCAACTGGTTTAGGAGTGTGGTTAAATTAAACAATTGATTTTCTAGTTCTTGTGAGTTGGATTCTATAATATTCAGGAAATCCTAGATAAATTCAAAGTCTTAAAAATAATAGATAACAAATTTTTGTAACAAGTCAACTTACTGTGCTTATAGCTTTAAATTTTTGATAAAATTTCTTTAAAATATATATATATATATATATATATTTAAAATTTTATTTAAAAAAAAAAATATTTTTATGAGAATTTCTTTTTTTAATAATTTTTTATTTTTATTTTTTTCAAATAAAGTGAAAATAAATATTTTGTAAACAAAATTTCAGTAAGAGTATTTGAATTTTTTTAAGAAAACCAATACATTGAAAACATTCAAGTCGCCATTTCAGTCCCTCTCCTGAGGGGACTTGACCAGTGGTATTAGAAAACTCCAGGTTTTGAGGTTTTTTTATTTAAATAGTGAAATTTATGTTAATTTCAGATTTCAAGAATATTATAAATTATAGATTCAGAATAAAAAGCTATAGTTTAATTTAAAAAGTTTTTATTTTTTTTCAAACAATTAAATTAATTTCAATTACAAATTTTAAGAATATTATATTTCTAAAAACTATAGCTTAATTTAAAAAGTTTTTGTTTTTTTCAAACAATTAAAGTAATCTCAATTATAGATTTTAAGAATATTACAGATTCCGAAAATATCAACCAAATCACATATCAAATATCTGCAGTCTAGAGAGTCGCACCATGTATATCTTCTCCAATTGCGTTGGCTATTGTTTATAATAGTATTTTATTAAATGATTGTTTTTAATTTCATCACGCAAATTTATAATTTATTAAAATAATTTGGATTAGATTCGATTATCTTATTTATATTATTAAAAAGCAATTGACTATATAAAATCAAAATCAAAACCATCATCTGAATTAAATTTAACATTAATATTATCCATGTTTTAAAATTTTCCCTTTTTCCTACTAGGTCCATGCACTGCTGTTAGGTACGCCAACACCATTGTGCGTTGATGCTTTTCTTTCCATCCTTGTTCAAGGTTACACACGAAACATATGAATAAAAACCTGATGTAAATAGTTCATACACTACCTTGTTAAAAAGTGTGAAAACATCTTTCCAAAATTTATTAAGCTAAGATAGTTGATCTTGATTTAAATAATTGGTAGCATGTTATGATCACTAAGTCATAAGGATTTCGAAATCAATTTTAATTTAAATAATTGGTAGCATGTTATGACCACTGACTCATAAGGATTTCGAAATCAAGAAATCAATTTTAATTTAGTTTTGTTAGTAACATCTTAACCCCAATTTAGAATTTTGCGTGTGTTTATTTAACTTAATTAAATATTTTCACTATTTAACACATTTCTTATCAATTGAAATTATTGTTAAATTTAGGCAACCATTTAAGCATGAGAGACACTTATTTTTGTCAGTCTTCAAACTATGATGTTATTGCTCGAGAAAATTAGTCTAAGTACATAAAAGATTAACCCCGGTACTTATCTCCTTCAGCTGAAGCATTAAACTCAATTTCTGGAAATTTGTGCCTACTGAAATAATTTCCAAATTTTACAAATTTTATGCCCAAATTTTTTTCCTCGATATTAGTGCCAAATATGCCTCGTTTTCTGTGCAAATTCAACCTTGAAATTTATATTGTATAGCCTCGAAATATGTGCCTGAAGGTGCCTTGATTTTGAGCTGGAGGTGGTTGTTGTCCCTCGATTTTCATGCTAGGAAACCATCTCGAAATCAATGTTTCCTGTAGTAGCAAACCTGAGATATCTGCCTCGAAATTTGGGCCTAGTAAAGGGAGGAACAATCCTTGAAACTTGCACGAAGCAACCTCAAAACATGTGCCTCTTCCTTCGATTTTTGTGTTGTTGTTCCCTTGAATTCTATGTTGACTGTCCCTCGATTATGTGCCTTTCTCCTTCTCAAAAATCATGCCTCTAATGATAGCCTCCTACTAGAAACTCATGCCTCCTTTCTCTTGCTGAAAACCCTCCTAGAAGTTCTCCTTTTTCTCCTCTCCTCTTGGTCTCTCAAGTCTCAAGTGAAGAATGAGTCTCCACATTCTCCTTTTGTCTTTTGTAAAAGATTAAATCTCTAACCCTAGGATTCAATGGTTGAGATTTAATCTCCAAATCTCAAGATGTGTGGTTGAGATTACTTTTCCCAAATGGCCATCCTCACACATTGGCCCCATTATTTACAAGCCTCCTACTACCTTTTTCAAGTTGTATACATTTTTCTAATTTTCTCATAAAGTGATTTAATATGGAAAAGTGAACTATGTATTTTACACATAAAGTCACTTTATAAAGTACAATTGACTTTAATATTAGAAAAATTACATGGTACACCACTTTAAGTATCTCTTCTACCCATGACATTAATATAACTCATAAATGTCACCAACTCAAAAGTCATTAATGTGTCTACTAGGCTAAAATGGATAAATCCCTAGTAACACCTCTCCTTGGTATTATTTTTAAAACCTACTAGCACACCAAAAGGAAATGTAACAACTCCAAAAAATCATCAGCCTTTACAAAGATCACCAAGGAAACTTTATACACCAATCAACTATAAAGATTCTACATTAATGACTCAAGTTATGAATATAGTTGAGCCTTCAAATTATGAGCAAGCAAAAGACCATAAAGAATGGATGGATTCAATGAAAGAAGGATATGACTCTATTATAAAAAATGATACATGGGAATTGGCATAATTGTCTAAGGATAAAGTTCACATATGTTCAAAATGGTTGGTCAAAACTAAAATTAATGTTAATGGAACTATTGATAAATATAAAGCTAGAAAGATAACAAAGTGTTATTCACAAAAAGAGGGGATAGATATGAAGAAAATTTTGCACTTGTAGCTAAAATGAATACCTAGAATGATGATTTCATTGACTACTAAGCATAATTGGAAGTTAAATCAGTTAGAATTCAAGTCAACATTTATGAATGGAGAATTAAAGGAAGAAGTCTATCTGGTTCAGCCAAAAGGTTTTGTAAAGTGTAGATGATAAAATCTTGTTTATGGGTTAAAGAAAGCATTATATGGACTTAAAGAGGAACCCAATTCTTGGTATGTGAAGATTGATAGATTCTTCTCTCAACAAGATTTTACGAAAAGTAAAGGAGTGTAATATTCCAAAATTAGCATGCAGCTAATTGGAATATTGATTTTTGTTTTTATCACCTCGCAGGTTAATAAATGGGTAAGGAAGCCCATGCATATTAAAAATATGAATAAAATCCCTCATGATGTGAGAGGGGATAGTCATAAGAGCTGGATTTCACACCCTCATGTGTGAACAAGGTCATTTGCATGTGGACAAGGTCAAGTTTGACCAAGTCAACAACGCTGGGATAGGAGGTGGAGAACACTTTGAGAGACAACGTAGTATGAATGGGAGGAAGATTCCTTGGTGGAGGAAACCCTAATGAGTGGGACCCATGGTGAGAGGGCTTCCATTTTTTTAAAAGGAGGGCAAGGGAGCCATTTCTATTCATGTTATGTATTCTTGATTTTATGGTCTGAAGACCATTTGGCATTCTCTTGTTGTTTAGCAGAGTTGAAGTGCTGCTTAGCACAAGGCATTCTTGTTTAGGAATTCCTTCTCCTTTCAAGAGAGGCCTCTTGAAGGAGCTTGCACTTCATTTCTCCACATCCAGGCTTGAGGCCAAGCTACCTCCTTCAGCTACAACGCAGCTTATGTTGAGAGTTGGGTTGTGTTGAAGGGTGTTGCAGTGGAGGGTTGACAACACCACTTCTGGGCTTGTTTCTCAAAGGAAAAAGCTTTCTTTCCTTTGGGACACTAGTGAGGAAGATTATGGATCTTATTGCAGATCTTGGCACTTGGCCAACAAATTTCCTTTTTCCTACAACGCAGTCCCTTCTCTAGACTGCGTTATTTCCAGTGTGCAATTGCAGTAAGGATCTGTAGGATTGATTGGAGGGTGAGATATTCAATGATAGGATTAGCCTTTCACTTCGAAGATCCATTGGAGGAGGTCTACACATTCATCTTATGCATCATCTTCAGCCATCTCCATCTAGTTCTTGAGTTACAGCTGCTACCCTACAATTCCAACATTTTGCAATTTTGCATATTTTAGCCAATCCTTCTAGGATTGTCTAGAAATAGTGTTTGGGAGCTTAGATCTTCTCTCCCATCATTGTATCAGCCATATATATGCTGATCTATGTTGTTTTGTATTTCCTGTAGAAGTGTTATATCTATGACTGCACATTTTTTATCCATACACATTCTGCTATGTAGCAACATTTCACTTTTGACATATGTATTCATGGGAGGCTTGTTTGCCTTGATCATTTGATGTGTATTGCACTTATTTGCTGCTGATATATATAATAAAATGGCTTTATGGTTTCCATACATCTTGGTATGATATTATCACTGTTACTCCGTGTTTATGTTCATGTATTGCTGGATCTACAATTTTGGGAATATTCTAAGATATTCCTAACATTGTTGATTTTCCCTATTTTGGGATATTACAGTGGTAGTAGAGCACTTTCTTGGCTCAGCGTCTGGAAATCAGCCAACATGCTATCAAGAAAAGAGAAGATGAAGACTCCATTATTTGGAGGAAAGAAGGATGAGAGGCTCTCAAAGCTTCTTCCTAAATCTGTAAAGAGCATTCAAGGAGATCTCAAGAAGATCAGAAGGGAGATGTGCATAGAATCTCCAAGAGGGTTTGAATCTGAATCAAACTCTAGAATTTCACATCATGAGTGTGAGCATGCAGCCACACACAATGATGCACAGTGCAGTCACATGCCCAGATTTGCCATGAGAGAGATGGGAGAAGAAGGAATGACTAGGAGGGAAACTTTTAGTGATTTTCTGCAAGAGTATGAATCTCAAACTCAGGAGTTTAGAGATCATATTACTTTTCTAGAGTTTTTCAAGATCAAGGTGAAGAGAAGCAAGAAGCATGATAGGGGTATATTCCTTCTATCTACTTTTGATGGTTCACCTACATGTTCAGCCGGAGCTTGGGTGGAAGAACTAGACACCTTTTGCAGCAGCACCAAATTTCTGAAGATGAAGCCATCAGAGTTGCAGCGCTGCATCTTAGAGGTAAGGCCTATGCATGGTGGATATTTGAGTCTTTCTCTTTCAAAAATGAAAATACTTCTTCTTATGCAAGATTTATTAAGGCATTGGTGGGAAGGTTTGATGGAAAATTTTTTGCAACACATGTGGAGAAGTTAAACAAACATAAAAAAAAAAAAACCCTTGCATGTGATGGAGAAAACTATAAACTCAAATCCACTTCAAAAAACTATGGAGGAGACTGACATCTTGCAGCATACCTTGTTAGAGGCAAAGCCTCTATCTCATATTCCTGAACAAGAGGGCATGGAGATCTCTTTTTCAAGAGAGGATCTATTTCTTGAGAGGTTGCCCATACATGTTGATGAGGAGGAGGGCAACAACGCTGTCATGTCTAGAGTTCATCTAGCACCTCATGCAGAGGAAGAGGGAGCCATTTATCCAACTAGAGGGATTCTTGTATCATTGCAAGAAATTTCCCAGGATCTCACATGTGGGGATCAAGGCACAACTCATGATTCACATGTGCCATTGATGATAGTTTGTGAAATTATGGAGTTAAAAGGAGAAGATAGGGAGGATGACCAACATCATGTGATGAGGAGCACACACCCCTGTCTATTTCATGAGGTTGATGCACCTAAGAGGGAGACTGGATTGCGCAGTGAGAGTAGGGACAAATCTGTCCATTCACATATGCAGTCTACTCTTGATGACGATGTCTCATTGCATGGGGACATTTCACCAAGGATACCACCAGATCAGCAGATGGTGAGAGATGCTTCACATTTTTAGGCATCATTCATTTATTTCAGAGGAGTGGAGACCTTGGGAGGTCATTGTACAACGCTGAGAGTCTTGGGTGGACTCAAGGAGGAGAGAGACATTCTCTCAACATCATCTTCACCCACTCATTTCAGATTCTGCACTGTGGTAGAAGCAGTAGGGGAAGGGTAGCAGCCTTCCAATGATCCAGGTGGATATTGGTGGCCACCCACCTATTACACTTGGGCTCCCACCATTGTCTCTTTCAGTTTTTCAGTTTCGGCATAACTTACTATTTTTAGCAGTTTTTCGGGTCCTGAACTTCCGGAGCTGTTTTGAGGCCCTAAACGACGTTTTTTGGGCATCGTTTTACCAATGAATTTCATGGAATGAAATTTGTCCTGAAAGTTGTGGTCCTCGGACAGAGCTTTCTAATGATGTATCATGTGCGTCAAACGGAGATAGTAGGCCAAAGTTACGTCCCTGGGAAGTTGAAACACCAATTTACCCAAACGGGGCCCATAGTTTTGGCACTTCATCTCCTAGGGGTTAGGTTTTTGGATGTTTAGGGTTCTCCATTGTTTCTCAATAATAAATAGGCCCTCGAGCCTCATTGTAACTCAGTTCAGAGGCCTGTAGCCGCCACATCTCTTCTCAGAGATAGCTACCAGTGCCCTAGCTAGTTTTATTCCATTCTGTCTGCAAGCAAATTTCAGTTCTTTGATATTAATGAAATGAAGTGTTATTTCCACTGCATCTCTATATTTATGGTTATGTGTTTATTCTGTTGCGTTCCTGCATAAATCTGGATCAGTGGTATCAGAGCGGTCTGCTTTTTCTCGATCCTTCTTTGCATGTCCCCAACGAGGTCGGGGTATAAGGAGCTAGGGCTTGATCTCGTGGAACCTTTGCAAGATCAGCCTCGTAAACCTCGACGGACGCCCATGGGGGACGAAAAGAAAGATGAGGGAGCAGGAGATCCTATCAAAATATTGCTCGAGGAGGCCCTCGAAAAACAAAGGAACGCGATGATGGATAACTTCGCTCAGATCCTTCAACGGCTGCCCACCGGCGGCGCATCTGCATCCAGTAGCCACTCTGGAGTTGCGACTCCTTTTAAGGTACAAGTAAATTTTGACATTCCCATATTTGAGGGTCAAATAGACGCAGATGTCATAGATAGATGGTTGAATCTATTAGAAGGATATTTCTCCGTTCATGACTTTTTAGACCGGGAGAAGATTATTTTTGCACTCCTCAAAGCTACCCCCCATGTTAAGGACTGGTGAGAAACCTACTGTGAGAACAAGGACCAGACAGAACCCTCTCTGTTCTCGGCCGTACCAACTTGGAATTCTTTCCGAGATGCCGTCAAGGAACAGTACTATCCCGTGGGGAGCTATGAGGACAAGTACATACAATGGACCACGCTGCGACAACAAAGGGATCAAGATGTGCACGAGCTGACGAATCTGTTCCATACCCTGCGCACAAACTTGGGTATCAAAGATTCAGAGAAACATTTGGTGCTAAAGTATCGCAGCTGTCTGCACAGATACATTCAGGAGGAAATGGAGTTCCTCGACATCTCCTCGCTTGGTACGGCATACCGGTATGCTGCCAAGATTGAGCAGAAATTCAAACAGAAGAAGCGAGACTTTGGATCTGCGAATCAAAAGCAAGGGAAAAGTGCTTCCAAACCGCAGAACAAAGGACAGAGCCAAGGCATGGCAGCTAAAGACAACCCGTCAAAGCCACAAGAAAAGAACAACACCGCAAAGCCAAAGAAGGACACGGGAAAGTGGTGTGAGTTCCATAAGAGCTCCACTCACAACACAAGTGAGTGTCGGGCCAAGTAGTCGCTAGTGGCCGAGATGAGGGCTTCTGAGTCAGATGCATGCTCTGACTCCGAATCAGAACCTGAAAAGGCGAATGAAAAAGGGAAACAGATTATTGATGCGGAGCCCAACGCCACTGTTGCCACTGAAAAGATCCAAAAGGAGGAACCGGAAGATCAAGAGGAGGAGGAACGTCTCTTCCACTCCCAGATGTGGGTAAAGGGCTCCCCGGTACAATTCATTGTCAACAATGGGAGCCAAAAGAACCTCATTTCAGCAGACGTCGTGAAGCGGTTGGGCTTGCCGACCACAGCTCACCCACATCCATACACCATCGAGTGGCTTCACCAAGGACGAGATCTCCGCGTCAGCCAGCAGTGCTGCCTTCCCTATAGCATCAAGCCCTTCATGGATGAGGTATTGTGTGACGTTGCTACTATTGATGTTTCTGATGTATTGTTAGGACAACCATACTTGTGGAAGCGTCATGCTGTGTATGAGTCTCGACCTCGTGCTGTTATTATTACTTTGGGGAATAAGTTGTACAGGATACCAGAGGTACCACCTCCTACGTCTATCTCTTTGGTTACTGCAAAACAATGCAGTAAGCTCGTTTCCCAAACCAGGAAATTCATTTTCCTGATGATCCGCCCCCAGGGCAAGAAGAAGAAAGTGGCCACAACCTCCAGACAGGGCCCCTCTGCATGACAACAACAAATGATATGTCAGGTCGGGGGAAGGAGACGACCACCCACACAGATCATCTCTCTCTCGCATCAAGTCAGTCGGGCACCCACAGATCCGACTCCCAAAAAGGGCCGATACCACGACCGATCTATCATGCTCTATTCCGGAAAATGATGAAATCAAGAGGCATCAGAGCGTGAGAAAGGTCACATCACCAAGTTCATCACCCTGGAGGCCCGATCGTATTGGTACGGAATGAAGGATGGGACGTGGAGACTTCGTATTGACTATCGCGCCATCATTGGGATCCATTGTCCCATTAGCACTCAATCCCATGGACGATGACCTTCTGGATCATCACTAAGGCAGAAATATTTCCAAGAGGATCGAAACGCAGTTCAAAATACCAAAATACTGAAATCTCCCATGGGGAAGACTGGGCCTCAAAGCCAAGGAAGGCCTTTGAATGGCTGGTCATGCCTTCTGGGTCGAGGGGGTCGACGAATGCTCTCGCAACCTTCATGAGGATGATGGATGACATCTTGCGGCCATTCACCAACTCATTTGTAGTGGTGTACTTGGATGACATTCTGATCTTCAGCAACACTTGGGAAGAGCACCTTCACCACATCCGACAAGTCCTCTAAACACTGCGGCAACACAAGTTCTATTCCAATTTGGAGAAGTGTACGTTTGGCATGACCCAGGTTCAATATCTGGGATACATTATTGATGAAAGGGGGGTGCATGTGGATCCAGCCAAGATCCAAGTCATTCGAGATTGGCCAGCCCCAACCACTATAACAGAGCTTCGCAGCTTTCTGGGTCTTGCTAGTTTCTATCGGAGGTTCGTGTTGGGATTCTCTCATATCACTTGGCCCTCGAGTCAAGTCACCAAGGGAGGAGCGAGAGAAAAAATTGCTTTCAATGAATTTATCATATAAGCCACAGACTGAAAATCGCTCTGCGCCCGCCCCCAAGCCACCTACCGTACTTCTGCGTTGTACTCATTTGAGATCGAGATGAAGGCTTCGATCATGCTATTCGCCTAGGGGTGATATCAACAGGGACATCCAGTGGCATATCATAGCGAGACATTGTCTGAGACAGTTTGCAAGTATCCCACCTATGATAAAGAAATGTATTCCATTGTGCAAGCCTGTCGACAATGGAAGCATTACATTTTGGGGAAGGAAACAATCATCCACACAGACCACCGACCCCTGCAGTTCATACAGACACAAGGGAAGTTGCAGAATGATCGCCATCAGAAGTGGTCCACATATCTGCAATAGTTTCATTTGAACATCAAGTACAAGAAGGGTAGCACTAATAATGTTGCAGACTGCCTCAGCCGACCACTGATCATGGCGCTCACCACCGTGCTCAACTCTTGCCGGCACGAGACTTTTGATTGGCCTCTTCTCTATGAGAGGGACACAAAATTCGGCCACACTTACAAGGCACTCTTGGGGGGCATGCAAGTTCCAAATTTTCACCTCCAAGATGCACTTTTATGTCACCTAGGACACCTTTGTGTTCCTTCAAGCGAGCGTGCCAAGATGATATGGGAAGCACACTATAGTCGAGTCGCTGGGCATTTCGGGGTCGAGAAAATAGTAGCAATACTACAGAAGTATTTCTATTGGCCGAACTTTCGAAAGGATGTCGAGAAGCACATCAGATCCTGCACTTCTTGTGCCATTGCCAAACCGACCATCAAGAAGCAAGGCCTATATACTCCACTACCTACCCCTAGTCGACCGTGGGAATCCATCTCCATGGATTACATGTCGTGCCTACCTTCTACTAAGAATGGAAATGACTGTGTTTTCGTGGTCGTTGACAGATTCTCGAAGATGGCCATCATGGCGGCCTGTAAGAAGAATATCACAGCAGAAGCCACTGCGAAACTCTTCTTTGAACGAGTGTGGGTGCACTTTGGGATCCCACAGTCTATCATATCAGATCGAGATAGCAGGTTCCTCAGCACATTTTGGTCCAGCCTCTGGTCAATGTTGGACACAAAGCTCACCAAGTCCACAGCTTTCCATCCCCAAACAGATGGCCAGACAGAGGTAGTCAACATAATGATTGTACACATTCTGCGCATGTACAACTCAAAGCATCCACGCACATGGGACGAGAGCCTCCCCTATGTACAACACAGTTATAACCGGGCTCTCCACAGTTCAATTGGCCATAGCCCCTTTCAGGTGGGCTTGGGATTCCAGCCACTATGTCCCATTGACATAGCCATGCCATTTGCAACTGCTCAGGCCGATTCAGCTCATGTCCAGTCTGAAGTTGACAAAGCAAGTAGCTTCATCGAGCGCATTCAACACATCCGCCAACAGGTTCATGATATATTGGACAGAGCCAATGCGAAGTACAAGCAGCGCCATGATCAACACCGGGTGCCACACAACTTCCATGTGGGCGACAAAGTATGGCTACATTTGCAGAAGGAGCGCCTCACTAGACCCCACCGCAAGCTTCGCCCACTCCGATACGGGCCATACACCATCACCAAGGCTGTAGGGAGCAATGCATTCAAGCTTAGTATTCCACCATTCCTTGGTCTGCACCCAGTCTTCAATGTGGATCGCCTTCACCCTTACTTCCCACCTCTACTAGACACCTCGGACATTGCAGAACAACTCACACCAATAGAGTTAAACCCAGACTGCATGGAACAAGCCACCACAGATTGTATCATGGACATGCAAATCAAGAACACTCGCCAACAGAAGATCCAACTGTATCGGGTTATCAAAGCTGGCCAACTCCTGCACCAAGGAAAGTGGTTCACCAGGGACCAAGTTCAGCAGAAATTTCCTCATCTCATGGAGGAACTTAACGCAATGGGGAACATTGCTTCCTAAGGGGGGAGGAATGATCCAGGTGGATATTGGTGGCCACCCACCTATTCCACTTGGGCCCCCACCATTGTCTCTTTCAGTTTTTCAGTTTCGGCATAACTTACTATTTTTAGCAGTTTTTCGGGTCCTGAACTTCCGGAGCTGTTTTGAGGCCCTAAACGACGTTTTTTGGGCATTGTTTTACTAGCGAATTTCATGGAATGAAATTCGTCCCGAAAGTTGTGGTCCTCGGACAGAGCTTTCTAATGATGTATCATGTGCGTCAAACGGAGATAGTAGGCCAAAGTTACGTCCCTGGGAAGTTGAAACACCAATTTACCCAAACGGGGCCCATAGTTTTGGCGCTTCATCTCCTAGGGGTTAGGTTTTTGGATGTTTAAGGTTCTCCATTGTTTCTCAATAATAAATAGGTCCTCGAGCCTCATTGTAACTCAGTTCAGAGGCCTGTAGCCGCCACATCTCTTCTCAGAGATAGCTACCAGCGCCCTAGCTAGTTTTATTCCATTATGTCTGTAAACAAATTTCAGTTCTTTGATATTAATGAAATGAAGTGTTATTTCCGTTGCATCTCTGTATTTATGGTTATATGTTTATTCTGTTGCGTTCCTGCATAAATCTGGATCATCCAACTTGCATCTTTGGCATGAGATATGTTAAAGAGGAGGATGACCATATGACATATGTTCTTCATGAGAGATCATCAGCGCTGTCACTATGGAGGATAGATCCATATTGGAAATCCCAGCTGTTGGTGGATTATTCCAAGGATCTTTTCACTTGTATGATATTGGATGACCAGCTACATGAGGAGGGATATTCAGTTAAATATGGGGTCATCTACTACCATGGTATGATCTTCTTATCTGGATCTTCCAAGATCAAGGAGAAGTTGCTACAAGCAACTCATGGAGATTTCCTTTTCAGCTACACCTATTCTATGAAAGCATACCACACCATCATGGAGGGGTATTTTTGGGAAGGCTTTGAGGAGGAGATATATCATCATATGAGGAGATGCATGGATCATGTAGAAATGGAGGAGATACACAACTCTTTGGAAGAGTTAGCACAACCACCTCTTTTCTCTTTGAGGATGAGAGGAGACTCATCTATGAGCCACTCCATTTGTATGAGCAAGACATATGGTAAGGGTATTGTTTGTTTGCATGATGACTTGTATAATGTATATATGCATCCCTTAACCATATATGTGCAAGATGTTGCTCCAGGGAGGAGCATTCTTTCTTCTAGACTTCATGGTCTACTTGAGGCCATGAGCAGTATTGATGACCACTCCCTAGGAGGACTTGGGGAGGAGATGTATGATGGAGAACATGCTCACTTTGTACCATACACCATTCACTTTCTCCAAGCATATGAGGAGAGTGGGATAGCAAGAATGTGGTTGAGAAACCACACCTTTTGTCACTCTCTTTTGCAGTTGAGGGTCAAACTGTGTTGGTTACATTTGAGGGACCATTGTCCTTCTCCCTTGCTACATATGGCAGAAAGTATGGTTCTCATTATGATTCCTTATGTTGTTGTTGTTCTTATTTTTATTGGGAGCATGATTGGGGGAGTGGCACATTGGTTGGATGTGTCCCTTGGGGGAGAGATTTCCCACATTGTTTGTGTTGCATGTTCTAATGGGAGCATGAGAGAGTATGTGGCCACTACAGAAAAACACTTGTTTCCTTTTGAGGTGAGCCATATGATTGATTGGATGCCATATGATGGTGATTTCCAACTCATCACATATGAGATGGTTTGGTCCAACATGATTCATAACGTTGGAGAGAAGGTCCTTGAGGATCTAGTCTTCTTCTTGCCACTTGAGGGAAATATTATTGCAGCCCAATATCAGCATATACTCTACACTTATCCCAAGTGGAGAGGAGGACAACGTGGGATAGGCTATTTTGTCTACCAATATCATATTTTCATCCCACCTACATTGCAGGAGCCAAAGGTGGAAGAGGATTTCCAGGAGTTGCCATGTTGGGAGGTAACTCATTTTGTATGGATGATTGCTTGGGGATGGAGGATCCACATGGGAATAATGTTTCCAAATGCATTTCATATCCCATGCCTCAAGGGGACCTCTGGAAAACACCTTATTTCCTACTTGAGTAATCTACTTGTTCATTATGTTAGCTATTTAGCTAACTTACATGCTTGGGAGGGGAAATATGGAGATTTATTGATGAGACAACATCTCATTCCTTGGAGGAGCATATCATATGTGGATGCTACAGTAGGAGGAGGGGAAACTTCTCAGTTCTATCCTTGCAGTTTCTTGAGGACAAGCAACATTTGGGAGGGGAGGACTGTAATATTCCAAAATTAGCATGTAGCTAATTGGAATATTGATTTTTGTTTTTATCACCTAGCAGCTTAATAAATGGGTAATGAAGCCCATGCATATTAAAAATATGAATAAAATCCCTCATGATGTGAGAGGGGATAGTCATAAGAGCTGGATTTCACACCCTAATGTGTGAACTGGGTCATTTGCATGTGGACAAGGTCAATTTTGACCAAGTCAACAGCGTTGGGATAGGAGGTGGAGAACACTTTGAGAGACAACACAGTATGAATGGGAGGAAGATTCCTTGGTGGAGGAAACCCTAATGAGTGGGACCCATGGTGAGAGAGCTTCAATTTGTTTAAAAGGAGGGCAAGGAAGCCATTGCTATTCATGTTATGTATTCTTGATTTTATGGTCTAAAGACAATTTGGCATTCTCTTGCTGTTTAGCAGAGTTGCAGTGCTGCTTAGCACAAGGAATTCCTGTTTAGGAATTCCTTCTCCTTTTAGGAGAGGCCTCTTGAAGGAGCTTGCACTTCATTTCTCCACATCCAGGCTTAAGGCCAAGCTACCTCCTTCAGCTACAATGCAGTTTCTATTGAGAGTTGGGTTGTGTTGCAGGGTGTTGCAGTGGAGGGTTGACAACACCACTTCCGGGCTTGTTTCTCAAAGGAGAAAGCTTTCTTTCCTTTGGGACACCAGTGAGGAAGATTCTGGAGCTTATTGCAGATATTGGCACTTGGCCAACACATTTCCTTTTTCCTACAGCGCAATCCCTTCTCTAGACTGCGTTATTTCCAGTGTGCAATTGCAGTAAGGGTATGCAGGATTGATTGGAGGGTGAGATATTCAGTGATAGGATCAACCTTTCACTTGCAAGATCCATTGGAGGAGGTATACACATTCAGATTATGCATCATCTTTAGCCATCTCCATCTAGTTCTTGAGTTACAGCTGCTACCCTGTGTTGTCGACAAATATTGTCGCTCCTAGAGACAACCTAGAGTTGCCATAGACCAGTGCCTAGGACATCTTATCATAGCAAGGAGCACATAATATAACTTGGGTGTCAATCCAAAAGGCTCTCCCACTATCTCTTGTAAAGCAAGGAAATGGATTTAAATGGGACCAGAACTTACAGAAACTGCCACAGGGAAAGTAATGCTACAGAGACAAGATGCAAAGTTCTAACACAAAAGCATCAGACAGCTAAGAGACAATTTACTGTAGAGAGGGCTGATTCAAGTAATATGCCACAAAAATCAAATATCAGAAGGTGTATGCAGTAGAAGAAATATAAGAAGATATTAGTTAACTTTTGTCTGATACCCAGATACACAACAGAACCATATATGGGCTTATCATTCTAAGAATCCATACATGACAATGGCATTTTAAAAGCACCCTCCCAAAGCAATTAATATAGCAGAAAGGTGGATGAAATGAATCATGAAACAATATATCATGCCTGAGCCATATTTAAAGCGCTTGACTGATTCAAGTATGGGTATCAACTAGGATAAATCCTTACGTAAAATCAATGAGCCACTCGCATTCCAGTACATGATACAAGAAGATGGATAAAATGAAATGTTGTATTAAACAAATAAAAGGAAGTTACATACTGTGGGATACCAAAGACCAGAATCATCTAATACAGATAGAACTCCTCCTCACTGAGACCCTACGGGCTCTGAGCCTTCATACAAGAGCTTATACAAAATGTATACAAAAATGCCTTTCACTGCACAATTCTCTAATAAAAATATGGAACCCTTACAATGTCTTTCTTCCTCCTTTTTATAGAGGAAGGAGAAGAGAAACTAATAAAAGAAGTAGGTGAAAACAATTAATTGTTTCATCAAAACAAAATGGCAAAGACATTCGCGCCCATATTGCTGAATGACTAGGTAATATTATCTGTACTTGACAATCTGCTTGCAGAAATAAATGCACTGGGTAGAAAATCTCTTTAGGAACAGGGTATAAAGATAAATTCACATGAACATTCTGTCCTTTCCTGAAGAAAATCTGGTTGAAATAAAACCTTGAAGGCATTGCTTCTTGTGCTTTGTACTCATTGTCTTCCAACTTTGAATTGGATTTTAAATTCTTCAGTGTCGGACACTGCATTCCTTGATTTTTCATTGATATTTCTTCGATGCTCCATTAATTTCTCCATCTACTCGATCTGTGTTTTGAATGGCTCTGGAGGGTCTGATAGATTTCTAACTCTGCTGCTTTAATGAGAGTCATGTCACGGCAACTACCCAGGGCTTTCCTTCATAGTTTCCTCCTCTGCAAGCCGACCCTTGGATGCATCTTCAACTTCAGTAATGGAGGCAGAGATTAATGGCGATTCCTCGTCACCGCAACCTGCAAAACCCACAAACATGTTAAGAAAACTAGACACGAGGATGATGGCGTGGCGGGATCCATGGACATGGTGGTGGAGTCAAGGCGGAATGATGAAATGACGCAAGGTGGTAGGAAATGCATGTAAATGATGAAGAAATGGAGGGTAGAAAGTGAAAAATACAGTGGAATTACGATGGATGAATGAGGTGGAGGTGCATGACATAAACACGGAAGTATGACACATAAACGGGATATATGAATGGTGGAGGAGAATGCAAATGACACGTGGAAATTATGACGTGGGGATGGACCGGGTCAACGGCTGGGCAAACAAACGATCTGAGCCGCATGATGTGCCAACGAGATCAACGGTCCAAAAAGAATTGGAGAGCGATGGAGTGGCGGGCCCAGGACACTGTACGCCTAGATTAACATCCATGCAACTTTGAAAAGCAACCACTGTTGGATGAAGGCTTATAGATCTGATGGTTAGCATAAATTTCGCTGCGCGTCCTGGATCGAGCGTTAACGCGCGAAATAGGGCAGTATTGAGGCCGTACTCGGGGACGCGTGGCGCATAACGTATGGAATCACTGCGTTTTGAGGAAAACTGCCAGCCCTTCGAAAGCAGTGCGGGGAAAACAGGTCGGTTTTTGCAATAAGTACAAGCGCGGGACGGGGGTCCACAAAGGTGAAAAGCTGTGGTGCGTTGATTTGCGATTGATCGGGCGGCTGAGAGCACGTCCGGCGGCCACAGAAGGTAAGCGCTTCTCATTTGGCTCATGGTCTAGCTCCTGCACTACATGGAGAACAATAATAAAGAGGGTTGAGGCCAGAGGGGCTAGGACCCCCGGTATGTTTCCAAATACGGACCTTAGCCATTAAAATGCGATTTTGAAGCTAAGAGAAAACAACGATAGAAAGCTAAGGGTCTTTGCAAGGTGGGGCAAAGGAATTAGATGATTTAAACCAGATGGTCCATGGAAATTTTACTAGGGAGATGATCATGATCAACACCCTGCAACTCCCGCATTTTGCAGTTTCTCATATTTCAGCCAATCCTTCCAGGATTGTCTAGAAATATTGTTTAGGAGCTTAAATCTTCTCTCCCATCATTGTATCAGCCATATATATTTAGATCTATGTTGTTTTGTATGTCCTGTAGTAGTGCTCTATCTATGATCGCGCAGTTTTGATCCATAGACATTCTGCTATCTAGCAACATTTCACTTTTGACATATGTATTCATGGGAGGCTTGTTTGCCTTGATCATTTGATGTGTATTGCACTTATTTGCTGCTGATATATATAATAAAATGGCTGTATGGTTTCCATACATCTTGGTATGATATTATCATTGCTACTCCATGTTTATGTTCATGTATTGTTGGATCTACAATTTTGGGAATATTCTAAGATATTCCTAACATTGTTGATTTTCCCTATTTTGGGATATCACAAGGGGACCCAAATTTGTATATCAAGAGGTATAAAAAATGACATATTGTTTTGATTTTTGTATATGTTCATTATCTTCTCATAATAGGGAATGTTACCAAGTTAATTGAAAAGATCAAAAGTTGTCTATCATAGGAATTTGAAATGAAGGATCTTGGAGAGTTGCATTATTGTTTAGGCCTTGAAGTTTGGAGAGACAATGGTAACCTTGATCACAAAAAATAAATATACAACTTCATTTATTAATTAAAAGATTCAATATGAATGGATGTAAAGAAATATATACATATATAATTGGAACATAATTGTAAACACAACAGTGATGATGAAACAAAAGAAGTGAATGACGCATTATATAGACAATTAGTAGGAATTTTGAATTAGTTAATGACAACCATGCTAGATATTTCATATTCGGTCAACATGTTTAGTGAATTCGTAGCTAAACCACATGAAATTCATTACAAAGAACCCAAGATTCATTCAATTTTTTACGAAGACTGAATATTTTGGTATTGAATATACTAATGATTTCAATGTTGAGTTGATAGGTTATTCAAATTATGATTAGGCAGGAGATATAGATGACATGAAGTCCACCTATGGTTGTGCATTCAATAATGGATCTAGTATTGTGTCATGGAGTAGAAATAAATAATCAGATATTTCTTTGTCTTCCATTGAAGCCGAGTACAAGGCCTTATGCAGTGCAACCTGTGAAGCAATTTGGTTAAGAAGAATTTTTGAATACATGGGAGAAAAACATGAAGACCAATAACCATAAAATGTGAAAATCAAAGCTCTAACAACTTGCAAACAACCTAGTGTACCATGCAAAATGAAAACACATTGAAACACAACATCATTTTCTATGGGAAAAAAATCAATCAAAGGAAAGTGATATGATCTATTGTAATACAAATGATAATGTGGTAGACATCTTTACTAAACCTCTAGGAAAATATATGTTTACATTATCTAGAGACAAGTTAGGTGTGGTAAATAATTTATTTCTCTATTAAGGGGGAGTGTTAGAGATAATAGGGAAATGAATAGTATTATGTGAATTTTGAGGTAGTGCTAAAAAACTATGGTTTCCAAGGTGAACTAATTTTAGGTGACTAGGAGTCTTTATCTTCTAGATTGTTGCGTTTATCAATCTATCCATCCCATTGCTATATAATGGGACACTATCATGTATTAGTGGTGTGTATGAATTGGGCTTGATTTAATCAAAGTATCTCATTAGAGAATTATGCCATTTCTCTATTATCTCTATTATCTCTATTGGTTTATTTTTAAGAAACAAAGATTTTCTAGAGAAAATATTTTTCAAATAAAAATAAATTATATAAACTCAATTCTTGGATTATAAAAATATAACATTTTCATCTTTATTTTTTGTAAGCTTGGTAGGACCTTTCATTTTTTTTTTTTACTCCATCTTAATTAACATGTCCAGATACATCACCTCGATCAGGGAAGGGAATTGAACCTGTGATGAGTGTCATAACAACCTACCTCGTCACCGTTTACCTTTATAAATTGATTCTTTGGACATTTTAATAAGAGAAAATAAAGAAATAAAGAAGTTTTGATTTTAAACCCTATCTTATTTCAAAGGCTCAAGAAAAAATTACATATGGTGAGATTTCTTTCTTGCTAAGATTAGGAGTAGAACATATCCATTCACTTGGGAGAATGAAATAACCTCGTAAAACTGACTCAATGTATTGACTACAAAACAATTATTCGGTCTAGTATTGACCATATACATCAATGAACAATAAACTGATGATACAAAATGGGATCCACCAACTCATAATCAACATCATGCAGTTTCTTCTAGTTGGTGATCATAGGAGTATCCATATGCATGCAACCATCCACATGAAATCTCCTCAAGGTATCTCCTGCATACCCACCCTGGCCCACAAATATGTGCCCATCCTCCTTTCAAACCTCCATCCCCAAGAATTAATGCATCAACCCCATATTAGTTATATCAAACTCTAAAGCAATACCTCTCTTTCACTGTTGGATGAGACTCTCCTCCCCTGTAATAAACAGGTCATCCACATATAGTACCAGAATGAGTGGATCATTACCTACCAAAATAAAGTATAGGTTTGGATCTGCATCATTCTTATGGAAACCAAGCTCCTGAAAGTAGGCATATATCCTCTCTTACCATGCCACCAGTGCCTACTTCAGTCCATACAAGGCTTTCTTCAACCTACACAAATGAGACTCACTCCCATGCAACTCAAAGCCCATAGGCTGCTCAATATACACCTCCTCTTGTATAACACCATTGAGAAAGGAGGTCTTCACATCCATCTGGTGAATCCTCTATTTCATCTCAGTTGCTATATATATCACTTCTCTAATGGAAGTATAACGAGCAACCGGTATAAAGGTATCCTCATAGTCAACTCCCTCTACCTCTGAGAACCCCCGCACCATAAACCGAGCTGTTAAGTTCTCAATGCTTCCATATGAAAAATTCTTAATCTTGTAGAACCACCTGGAAGTCACAACTGAATTCCCATCAAGACGTGGTACTACCTCCAACACATCACTCTCCATTATAGAGAAATATTCCTCTACCATGGCATCCCTCCAAATTTTTTTGTTAAGCGGCCTCCTAAAAAATAACTAGCTCTGTCTCTACAACATCTTCCACGAATCCACCCAACCTCTGTGGAAATCTTCTCTCCCTCACGGATCACTTGGGTCTCTCCACTGCCTCCCAAGCCTCCTTTAGAGTCTCCCAAAGACATCTTGGATTCCTATTCCCTGCAGTAGTATCATATGGAGGTATGGGAAAATCCTCATCTGGTGCCTCTCCTCATGGCGAGGAAGGCTATGAAATAACCAAAGGAGATCCTAAACTCTGAGATATTGTGCCCGATGAACTTGCACCAGGTGATCCGATACCATGCAAAGCTAGGCTTTATGAACTTGTCACCCATGAAGAAGGTGAACCTCCTGATCCTAATGATCTTGAAACATGTGGTGTTGCCCTCGGATGAGGAGCCTTCTACTCTACCTAATCATTCTCCCAAGACCTCCTCAAAGCCTTCTGCTCCTGAAATCTCACATCCCTCCTCAAGACAATATTCCTTTGTGCAGGAAGGTATATGTGGTAGGCTTTGTTGGTCTCACTGTAACCCATCAATATAAGTCTCTCTGTTGTGGGTTCCAACTTTTTCTTCTTCTCCTCATGGACATGTGAATATGTTAGGTACCTAAATATTTTGATGTGCCCAAATTTCGGCTTCTTTCTGGTATATATCTCCTCAGGAGTCTTGCTCCCCAAGACTCTATGTGGGCTCCTTTTTTTCAAGTAAACAACAATGTTAACTGCCTCCACCCATAAGAAGAAGGGTAAACTCTGATCATGCAACATCACTCTAGCTACACCCCGAATGGTCACATTCTTCCTCTCTACCACACCATTCTACTAAGGGTTATAAGGCACAATGAGCTCACTCTTTATGTTGACACTCCCACAAAAGTATCTCATCTCTACTAAAGTATACCATTCCCCATTGTCTGATCTCAACACCCTGATATTCCTCCTTTTCTGGTTCTCCACAAGAGCCTTAAACTTTCAGAATCTTCAGAATGCCTCATCCTTGGTCTTCAGAAAGTAAATCTAGGTCCTCCTGGAGGGGTCATCAAATAAAGTCACATAGTACTCATATCCGCTCAATGATACATGGGTCATAGGACCACATACATCAGAATGAATCAAATCAAGGACACCTACAACTTTGCTATCACTTCTCTGGAAAGGTGTTTTGGTGTAATTTCCCAAATAACACCCCCAAAACACATCATGATGATCAACGATGAAGTCTGGAAACCTGGTAACCATCTCCCTCAACATCCTGAAATCTCCATGGTGCAAGTGGGTTATCCTCCTATGCCACATCTCACATAAACCACTACTACTGGTCTATACCACCATAGCTCAAAGAGGCTGGAACATGAGTTTGTATAGTCTCCCACTGCAAGTTCCAATCACACGAGTAGAATCGATACTGGATCCTCTAGGATACAACAACATTTGTCCTTTCCATAACGTTACCTCATACCCCCTATCCTCGAAGCTGTAAACTGATATCAAAATCTTCTTCAACCCTAGAACAAAAATAACATATGTCACCTTGAAAGGATGTAGTGACTCCCTATGAAATGATATTTTCCCCATACCTGTCGCCTTGACTTTAGAGTTGTTGCCAAGCACAACCTCCAAGTCAATGTCATCCTCCAAAAGGCTTGTGAGGTGCTCTCTCACTCTGGTCATATGGCAGCATGCTCCACTATCTATGAACCAGGCAAGTGAAGATGTAACATGAGTCGCTAAATTCACCAACAAAGCACACTCTGAATCAAACATAACTACAAACTCATCCACATTTGTTGTAGCTAAACCTCCTTGTTTCTTCTTACCGTTCTTGTTGGTACACTCTCGTGAGGAAAGATGTCACACTATTGGTCTCTGTCATCTTGGTGTTGTGTAATTTTTGTCTCAACACCATCTTCCTATTCTCATGATCTATAAATGGGTTGGATAACTTGTTATTCTTTTCAATAACCTCCCACTCAGTTAAACAAATTAACATCTAGCTTATTCTTGACTTGTACGAAAATGAATACTTGAAACATGTGTATGTTTTTTTTTACAGTTTAAGTGCTTTAAGACCATCTGTTTTTGCTGATATTAAACATGTGCAACAACCATATACTGCGGAAAAAAAGCATCAACACATAACAACAAATTTAATAAAGGAGTTCACCCTAATATCGTGGCCTACGTCTCCTTGAGCTCTTGTCAACTTGACTTGGCTCTTTGGGATTATGATGTGAAATTTATTTTACAAGTTAATAACTCAACTCCAATGGTTATTTTGGCTGTACCATTGGGTTTAGAACATCATCATACCCCTGTCATGGTTGTCATCACTCTGAAGATAGAACTAGGCTTCCTTTAACTTGACTTCATCTATCAGTGCCCTTAAGCTTCCCTGAGCTTCTCTTTGGCACAAAATCCCTAGAAGTCATTTTTTGTCCTTGAAACCTCACCTACTATGTCCAACGCATATCAAACCTCCAAAATAGATTGATCATTTTCTCAAAATGAACACTGGCTCCCCAATCTAGGCCTCCATCCACTGATGGCCCTAGGCTGCCTAAAACTTCACTGTGGCTCTTCTACCTTTAGAAGTATTAAAATGGCTCTAAAAATCCTTTCATTGGATTCAAAATGTCAAAAATAATCAGAATAGACTATTCACTTGCAGAAATTGGCCTCTGATTGCTCCAGTTTCACCTCCAATACCTGGCGTCACCCCCTGGCTCTCGGTTCCCTGAAAACTTCTCTGAAGCATCTAGACTTTCATAAATCCTAAAAATATTCTGTAGAATCCATCAATGGATTCAGAAGTATCAATACAGTCAGAAATTCCTATTGTTTTATTGAGAATGTATACTGGATGTTCTGGATAGGCCTCATTCTCCAGCTGGCACTAGATGGCCCTGGTGGCCCCTGAAACTTCTCTCAAGAAACTTAGCCTTCAAAATTCCTCTATAGGATCAGAAAACCACACCATTAGTTCCAGAATGTCTGAAACATCCAAAATTGACTATTTGATTCCTGAATAAGGTCTCTAGCTGCATTGGATAGGCCTCAAACTCCTGCTAGCCCATGGTGGCCCTAGTGGCCCCTAGAACTTCTCTGAAGCAAAAACATGCTCAAAATTTGCAGTTCACAAACCGCGACTATCGGTGGAAACCATGGATTTAACCGCGGTTGAACTATTTCAACTCGAGTTTGAACTTCACATTTAACCGAAACCGTTGGAGGTTTAACCGCAATCATGTGATAACGCTACAGTTTAATATTGTGGAGACGACAGGAGGTTTAAAATTGTCAGCATTAATGGTTGCAACCGGTTGCATGTGAACGCAATGAAAATGATGGAGACGGTTGTGGTTAGGGGCTTACACTCTTAGCCCTGGTCACGATGACGACCATGTGGGTAGGGGTTGGCCCCTCCGAACCCCTAAAGAACAAACTGTTACACAATAAGTATAACGCGTGACTGTAATGGTTAAGAAACATGGTTGGCGGAGACAGTAAGAGCGTGCACGTGTAGGCGATAGGTCTCAGGGTTGACTCTGGTGGAGTCCAACCAAATATTACACCACCGTTCATGGGCCAAGTGGCAGCCTCCAAGCCTGCCATGTGGCAGACTGTGATTGGCCGAAATCCAACCCATTCAATAAAATTGCGACACATGTCACAAAATAACTAGTTCAGAAGGAACATTCTGGGGAATATTCCAAGAATATTCTCTTTTTTTAATATTCAAAGGCCCAATAAAACTTGGTCAAAAGCCATAAATTGTAGTTTATTGGACTTTTCAAATCGTGATAACTTCTTCATAGTGTCAGTTTTTCAAACCATTTGCGGCACCGAAATCAAGAAGATGAGATCTATCCGGTCGCTCAGGTTCGAAACACTTCTAAACACTTTGAATTTTGAGCTATCACTTAGGTCCATGATCCAAATCTGATCACACCTCCCCATTGGGAATCTTTTGGACCCCAAAAGACTGATTATCTGATCTATTCAGTAGATGAGAGTACATCACCCTCACATTTCAACCTCCATACACTTGCCTTGCATGGATTAGTGCCTTTGAACCCAACTTGAAGGTAGTCAACACATCCCTTCTTAGATGCTCTTGTCCTCCTATCAAGAATTGTCTCCCTTGCACTCACTCAGAAATTTCTGGCAAGAAATTTATAGATGGTAGCTAAACATCATTTCCTTGATCATCGATCCAAGGTGGCTCAAACAAACGTAATTTTCCAACATAAACGCATACATAACTGAAATTTGCATATGTACATATGAATGTATGTATTACTAGGTTAAGATGTCAAACCACTTCATACAAAGCCACTTCCATGGCGACTTTTGCTGCTAAAAATCTTCTTCATGTAAAACATTTGTTCTCACATCAATGATGGAATATTTGGTTCCATTTTTGCCAGTCTTGTTATCCTCTTGCCTCATGTGCTTGTGATGATTAGTTGGATGCAGTGTCCAACATTTGGCAACAACATGTCCCTTCTTTTGGCAATATGTGCAAGTCTTATGCACCTTATTTTTAAGTTTCCTTTGCCTCAACTGTTTCTTGTATGCATTCATCCTCTTCCAGCATCTCGAAACTTCATGGTTAAACATACCGCAATAGGAACAACAACTCTTTCTTCCTTTCATGCACGCAAAAACATAAAAAACTTCACTATGGGAAGAATTATACCTCAAATGTTGTTTTGCATGTCCATATTTTTTACCTTCATGAGGAGTTGAACTTGTAGAGGTTCCAACTTCACCATAAGCTGCATGTGTACAAACACCTTGCTGCAACATAGGCTTCAAAAAATGGCAATCAACTTGAAAACAAACTTGACATGTTTGTGGTTTAGAACTTGGAACAAAAGTTCTTCTTGAAGTTGTCTCACATGCCTTCATGGCTATAGAGTTTTCGCCATAAGATTGAACATAGCCTAGACCAAATTTATTAGGTCTTTCCTCAAACAAAATAGCATCAATCATGCCTTGTGCATGTTTTCCTGAACCCTTTCCTTCATAACCCATTTTAAACATTAACTTGGACCCATACCTCTAGTGTTCTTTTCAAATGAAGCTACACATCTATCTGAAGGGGAATTTGAAGATAAATTTGAGTGAATTACCTCTGCTTCACGCATGTTCTTGGTTAAGGCCTCTTGGGCTTGATGGAGCTGCATCTCCATCTCATGCATTCTTTGAAGAAGTCCTTCTTTCTCTTCCTTCATAGCAACCAATTTCTCACGAAGTCTAGTGGTTTCCCTTCTGTCTTCATACAAAATTTACACCATATCCTTCAGGATCTAGAAGTCTCACTTCATGTCTTCATCGAAGAATATTGTGAAGGAGGAAGATTTTGAAACCTCACTTGAAGAAGTTGTCATCATGAAAATGAACAAAATAAATTCAATCAACAATTCCAAAGCTTTCAAAAACAATTTGACAAATATTCTGAACAAAATGGTTATAGAGTCAAGCTCTTCTTCAAGCAACCTTTTTAGAAAACACCCTCTTGTTCTTCAAGGGTTGCCTTGAGGTCCTTTGGGTAAGGAAGATGCCTTCAACCCTTATTCCTTCTTGTCCTCTTCTGGACTTAGCTAACAATAGCTTTCCCTTCACCTCTAGCAAACTTCAAACTTGTAAGCAAGAGTCAGTTTGGAAACAGTCAAATTCTTTGCACTATTAAACACCTTTCAAGTCAAACAAGCAAGCTACTGCTCTGTCAAGCAACCAACTATGCTATAATACCGACATGTTCTATAAATGGGTTGGATAACTTGTTATTCCTTTCAAGAAACTCCCACTCAGTTAAACAAATTAAGGTCTAGCTAATTCTTGACTTGTGCCGGAATGAATACTTGAAATAGGTGTATGTTTTTTTTTACTTTTTAAGCACTTTAAGACCATTTTTTTTTTTGATATTAAACATGTGGAACAACCATATAATGCAGCAAAAAATCATCAACACATAACAATAAATTTAATAAAGTATTTCACCCGAATATCATGGGCTACGTCTCCTTGAGCTCTTGTCAACTTGACTTAGCTCTTTGGGATTATGATGTGAAATTTATTTTACAAGTTAATAACTCAACTCCAATGGTTATTTGGGATGTACCATTGGGTTTAGAACATATTCATACCCTGGTCATGGTTGTCATCACTCTGAAGATATAACTAGGCTTCCTTTGACTTGACTTCATTTGTCGGTGCCCTTAAGATTCCCTGAGCTTCTCTTTGGCACAAACTCCCTAAAATTCATTTTATGTGCTTGAAACATCACCTAATATCTCCAACACATATCATACCTCAAAAATAGACTGATCATTTGCTCAAAATGAGCACTGGCTCCCCAATCTAGGCCTCCATCCATTGATGGCCCTCGGTTGCCCAAAACTTCCCTGTGGCTCTTCAACCTTCAAAAGTATTCAAATGGATCTGAAAATCCTTTCAATGGATTCAAAATGTCAAAAATAATCAGAATAGACTATTCACTTGCAGAAATTGGCCTCCGGCTATGCCGGTTTCGCCTCCAACATCTGGCGGCACCCCTTGGCTTTAGGTTCTCTGAAAATTTCTATGAAGTATATCGACTTTCAGAAGTCCTAAAAAGATTTTGAAAACTCCATTAATGGATTTAGAAGTATCAATACAGTTCGAAATGACTATTTTTTTGCTGAGAATGGATATTGGCTGCTTTGGATATGCCTCATTCTCCTGCTGGCACTGGATGACCCTAGTGGCCGCTAGAACTTCTTCCTTCAAAAGTCCTCTACAGGCTCTAAAATCCACACCATTAGTTCCAGAATGTCTGAAACATCCAAAATTGACTATTTTATTCATGAATAAGGCCTCTAGCTGCACTGGCTAGGCCTCAAACTGTTGCTGGCCCATGGTGGCCCTAGTGGCCCCTAGAACTTCTCTGAAGAAAAATCATGCTCAAAAGTCCTCTGATGGCTCTTCAACCCTCACCAATGAGTCTGGAATGTCTGAGATAGTCGAAAATGACTATTGTAACTCTCAGAATCGTCGAATCTAGCTCAAGATAGAGCCTAAACTGATTTTTCCCAGTGTCCCCTAAATCAGTTCCACTAAACATGGAGCAATTGTACTTACTGAAGTCAGTTTAGGAAAATCTGAAAATTTTGGTGCTCTGGCTAGAAAACCGTCACTGCTAATTATTATGATAAAAGTTGGGTTGAAGACTGGACACATGCCCCAACCCCACGGCTCACAAACCGCGACTATCGGTGGAAACAACAGATTTAACTGTGGTTGAACTGTTTCAACTCGAGGTTGAACTTCATGTTTAACTGAAACCGTTGGAGGTTTAACCGCGATCATGTGATAACGATGCAGTTTAATGTTGCAGAGATGGAGGGAGGTTTAAAACTGTCAGCGTTAAAGGTTGCAACCTGTTGCATGTGAACGCAATGACAACAGCAGAGACGATTGCAGTTAGGGGCTTACACTCTTAGTCTTGGTCACAACAACGACCATGTGGGGAGGGGCTGGCCCCTCTGAACCCCCAAACAACAAACGGTTACATAATAAGTATAACGTGTGACTGTAATGGTTAAGAAACATGGTTGGTGGAGATGGTAAGAACGTGTGCGTGTAGGCGAGAGGTCTCGAGGTCTACTCTGGTGGAGTCCAACCAAATTTTACACCACCGTTCATGGGCCATGTGGTGGCCTCCAGGCCTACAATGTGGTAGACTGTGATTGGTCGAAATCCAACCCATTCAATAAAACTGCGACATGTGTCACAAAATGACTGGTTCGGAAGGAATATTTTGGGAATATTCCAAGGAATATTCTAGGAATATTCCTTGGAAAATTCTCCTTTTTGAATATTCAAAGGCCCAGTCAAACTTGGTTAAAAGCCAAAAATTGCTGTTTACTAGACTTTTCAAATCGCGATAAATTCTTCATACAGTGTTGGTTTTTCGAACCATTCATGATGCTGAAATCAGGAAGACAAGATCTATCCATTCGCTCAGGTTTGGTACACTTCCAAACACTTTGAATTTTGAGCTATCACTTAGATCCATGATCCGAATCTGATCACACATCCCCATTGGGAATCTTTTGTACCCCAAAAGACTGATTATCTGATCTGTTCAATAGATGAGAGTACATCACCCTCACATTTCAGCCTCCATACACTTGCCTTGCATGGCTTAGTGCCTTTGAACCCAACTTGAAGGTAGTAAACACATCCCTTCTTAGATGCTCTTGTCCTCCTGTTAAGAATTTTCTTCCTTGCACTCACTCAGAAATTTCGGGTGAGAAATTTATAGAAGGTAGCTGAACATCATTTCCTTGATCATCGATCTAATGTGGCTCAACCAAATGTAAGTTTCCAACATAAATGCATACATAACTGAAATTTTCATATGTACAAATGAATGTATGTCTTACTGGGTTAAGAGGTCAAACCACTTCTTACCAAGCCACTTCCGTGGTGACTTTTGCAGCTGAAAATATTCTTCATGTGAAACATATGTTCTCACATCAATGATGGAATATTTGGTTCCACTTTTTCTAGTCTTGTTATCCTCTTGCCTTATGTGCTTGGGATGATTAGTTGGATGCAGTGTCCAACATTGGGCAACAACATGTCCCTTCTTCTAGAAATATGTGCAAGTCTTATGCACCTTATTTGCAAGTTTCGTTTGCCTCAATTGTTTCCTGTATGCCTTCATCCTCTTCCAACATCTTGAAACTTCATGGTTAAACATACCACAATAGGAACAACAACTCTTTCTTCCTTTCATGCATGCAGAAACATAATCAACTTGACTATGGGAAGAATTATACCTCGAATGTTGTTTTGCATGTCCATCTTTTTTACCTTCATGAGGAGTTGAAATTGTAGAGGTTCCAACTTCGCCATAATCTACATGTGTACAAACACCTTGCTGCAACATAGGCTTCAAACAATGGCAATCAACTTGAAAAAAAACTTGACATGTTTGTGGTTTAGAACTTGGAACAAAAGTTCTTCTTGAAGTTGTCTCACATGCCTTCATGGCTGTAGAGTTTTCACCATAAGATTGAACATAGCCTAGACCAAATTTCTTAGGTCTTTCCTCAACCAAAATAGGATCAATCATGGCTTGTGCATGTTTGACTAAACCCTTGCCTTCATAGCTCATTTTAAGCATTGACTTGGACCCTATACCTCTAGTTTTCTTTTCAAATGAGTCTACACAGCTATCTGAAGAGGAATTTGAAGGAAAATTTGAGTGAATTACCTTTGCTTCACACATGTTCTTGGTTAAGGCCTCTTGGGATTGATGGAGCTGCATATCCATCTCATGCATTCTTTGAAGAAGTCCTTCCTTATCTTCCTTCATAGCAACCAATTTCTCACGAAGTCTAGTGCTTTCCCTTCTATCTTCATACAGAATTTGCACCATATCCTTCGGGATGTGGAAGTCTCGCTTCATGTCTTCATCGAAGAATCTCGTGAAGGAAGAGGATTTTCCTCGCTTGAAGAAGTTATCATCATGAAAATTAACAAAAGAACTTCAATCAACAATTCCAAAGCTTTCAAATACAATTTGACAAAGCTTTTGAACAAAATGGGTGTAGAGTCAAGCTCTTCTTCAAGCAGCCTTTTTTGCAAACACCCTCTTGTGCTTCAAGGGTTTCCTTGAGGTCCTTTGGGTAAGGAAGATGCCTTCAGACCTTCTTCCTTCTTGTCCTCTTTTGGACTTTGCTAACAGTAGATTTCCCTTCACCTCTATCAAACTTCAAACTTGTAAGCAACAATCAGTTTACAAATAGTCAAATTCTTTGCACTGTTAAACACCTTTCAAGTCAAACAAGCAAGCTAGTTCTCTGTCAAGAAAGAAACTATGCTCTGATACCAAATTGATCTGTAAATGGGTTGGATAACTTGTTATGCTTTTCAAGAACCTCCCACTCAGTTAAACAAATTAAGATCTAGCTTATTCTTGACTTGTGCAGAAATGAATACTTGAAACAGGTGTATGTTTTTTTTTTATTGTTTAAGTGCTTTACGACCATTTTTTTTTGCTGATATTAAATATGTGCAACAACCATATAATGCAGCAACAAAGCATCAACACATAACTGCAAATTTAATAAAGGATTTCACCCAAGTATCGTGGGCTAGTCTCCTTGAGCTCTTATCAACTTAACTTGCCTCTTTGGGATTATGATGTGAAATTTCTTTTACAAGTTAATAAATCAACTCCAATGGTTATTTGGGTTGTACCATTGGTTTTAGAACATCATCATACCCCTTTCATGGCTGTCATCACTCTGAATATATAACTAGGCTTCCTTTGACTTGACTTTATCTGTTAGTGCCCTTAAGCTTCCCCGAGCTTATATTTGGCACAAATTCCCTATAATTCCTTTAATGTCCTTGAAACCTCACCTAATATCTCCAAAAAATATCATACCTCCAAAATATACTGATCATTTGCTGAAACTGAGCTCTAGCTCCCCAATCTAGGCCTCCATCCACTTATGGCCCTGAGTTGCCCAAAACTTCCTTGTGGATATTCAACCTTCATAATTATTAAAATGGCTTTGAAAATCCTTTCATTGGATTCAAAATGTCCAAAATAATAAGAATAGACTATTCACTTGCAGAAATTGGCCTCCGGCTGCTCCGGTTTCGCCTCCAACACCTGGCGGCACCCACTGGCTCTAGGTTCCCTGAAAAATTCTCTGAAGCATATAGACTTTCTGAAGTTCTCAAAATCTTATGAAAAATCCATAAATGGATTCAAAATTATCGATACAGTCAAAAATGACTATTGGTTTGCTGAGAATGGATATTGGCTGCTCTGGATAGGCCTCATTCTCCTGCTGGCACTGGATGACCCTAGTGGCCCCTAGAACTTCTATGAAGAAACTCAACCTTCAAAATTCCTCTACAGGATTTGAAAACCACACCATTAGTTCCATAATGTTTGAAACATCCAAAATTAACTATTGGATTCCTGAATAAGGCCTCTAGCTTCACTGGCTAGGCCTCAAACTACGGCTCGCCCATGGTGGCCCTAGTGGCCCCTAGAACTTATCTGAAGAAAAAAATTTGCGCAAAAGTCCTATGATGGCTCTCCAACCCTCACCAATGAGTCTGGAATGTCTGAGATAGTCGAAATTGACTATTGGCACTCTCATAATGGTCGAATCTAGCTCAAGATAGAGCCTAAACTGATTTTTCCCAGTGTCCCCTAAGCCAACACCATTGTAGGTTTATGTTTTATTTTGCATCGTTGTTCAAGGTTGCACACTATACATGTGAATAAAAACCTGATGTATATAGTTCATAAACTACCTTATTGTTAAAAAGCATGAAAACATCTTTCCAAAATTTATTAAGTTAAGATAGTTGGTCTTGATTTAAATAATTGGTAGCCTGTTATGACCACATAACACTAACTCATAAGGATTTGGAAATCAATTTTAATTTTTTTTTTTTAGTAACATCCTAATCCCAATTTACAATTTTTCATGTGTTCATTTGACCCAACTCACATGTTTTGTCATGTTGATATAAATTTCAGAATGTATTATTTGTAAACATTCAAAGAGTACTTCTACTATTTTAACACATTTCCTATCAATTGAAATTATTGTTAAATTTAGGCAACCATTCAAGCATGAGAGACACTTATTTTTGGTCGGTCTTCAATTATTTCCTAAGAAAATTAGTCTGAGTACATAAAAGATTAATCACAGTACTTATCTCCTTCAGTTGAAGCATTAAATTCGATTTTTGGAAATTTGTGCCTACTCAAATAATTTCCAGATTTTACCAATTTCATGCCCAAATTTTTTTCCTCGATATCAGTGCCAAATATGCCTCGTTTTCTGTGCAAACTCAACCTTGAAATCTGTGTTTTATATGCCTCGAAATATGTGCCTGAAGGTGCCTTGATTTTTGAGCTGGAGGTGATTGTTGTCCCTCGATTTTTTTGCTAAGAAACCACCTCGAAATCAACATTTCCTATAGCAACAAACCCAAGATATCTGCCTCGAAATTTGGGCCTAGTAAAGGGAGGAACAATCCTCGAAATTTGTGCACAACAACCTTGAAACTTGTGCCTCTGCCATCGATTTTTGTGTTGTTGTTCCCTTGAATTCTATGTTTACTGTCCCTCAATTATGTGTGTGTCCCCTCCTCGAAAATCATGCATCTAATGATAGCCTCCTCCTAGAAACTCATGCCTCCTTTGTCTTGCTGAAAGCCCTCCTTCAAGTTCTCCTTTTTCTCCACTCCTCTTGCTCTCTCAAGTGTCAAGTGAAGAATGAGCCTCCCTTTTCTCCTTTTGTCTTTTGTAAAAGATTGAATCCCTAACCCTAGGATTCAATGGTTGAGATTTAATTTCCAAATCTCAAGATGTGTGGTTGAGATTACTTTTCCCAAATGACCACCCTCACACATTGGCCCCATTACTTAAAAGCCTCCTAGTACCTTTTTCAAGTTGTATACCTTTTTCTAATCTTCTCATAAAGTGATTTAATATTGGAAAAGTGAACTATGTATTGTACACATAAAGTCATTTTATAAAGTAGAAGTGACTTTAATATTAGAAAAAGTACATGGTCCACCACTTTAAGTATCTCTTCCACCCATGACATTAATATATCTCATAAATGTCACCAACTCAAAAGTCATTAATGTGTCTACTATACAAGGGATAAATGCCTAGTAACACCTCCTCTTGGTATTATTTTCAACACCTACTAGCACACCAAAAGGAAATGGAACAAATCCAAAAAATCACGAGCCTTTACAAATATCAACAAGGAAACTTTATACACCAATCAACTATAAAGATTATACTTTAATGACTCAAGTTATGAATATAGTTGAGCCTTCAAATTATGAGCAAGCAAAAGACCATAAAGAATGGATGGATTCAATGAAAGAAGGATATGACTCTATTATGAAAAATGATACATGGGAATTGACATATTTGTCTAAGGATAAAGTTCTCATAAGTTAAAAATGGTTGGTTAAAACTAAATTTAATGTTGATGGAACTATTGATAAATATAAAGCTAGAAAGATAGCAAAGGACTATTCACAGAAAGAGGGGATAGGTATGAAGAAAATTTTCCACTTGTAGCTAAAATGAATACCATTAGAATGATGATTGCATTGAATACCAAGAATAATTGGAAGCTAAATTAGTTAGAAGTTAAGTCAACATTTATGAATGGAGGATTAAATGAAGAAGTCTATCTGGTTAGGCCAAATGGTTTTGTAAAGTGTAGACAATAAAATATTGTTTACGGGTTAAATAAAGAATTATATGGACTTAAACAGGCACCCAATTCTTGGTATGTGAAGATTGATAGATTCTTCTCTCAACAAGATTTTACTAAATGTAAAGGAGATCCAAATTTGTATATCAAGAGGGATGAAAAAGGAAATTTTGTTTTGATGTATGTATATGTTGATTATCTTATCATAATAGGAAATACTACGAGGTTAATTGAAAAGCTCAAAATTTATCTATCACGGGAATTTGAAATGAACGATCTTGGAGAGTTGAATTATTGTTTAGGCCTTGAAGTTTGGAGAGAAAATGGTAGAACCTTGGTTAGACAAAGTGAATATATAAATGAATTAATTTAAAGAAGATTCAATATGAATGGATTTAAATCAATACCTACACCATTGGAACATAATGGTAAACTCAACAGTGATGATGAAACAAAAGAAGTGAATGGAAAATTATATACACAATTGGTAGGAGTTTTGAATTACTTAATGAAAACCATGCCAAATATTACATATTCAGTCAATATATTTAGTTAATTTGTATCTAGGCCACATGGAAGTCATTAGAAAAAACCTAAGATTCATTCAATATTTGAAGGAGACTGAATAATTTGGTATTGAATATACTGATGATTTCAATGTTGAGTTAATATTTTATTGAAATTCTGATTAGGCAGGAGATGTAGTTGACACGAAGTCCACCTCTGGTTGTGCATTCAATATTGGATCTAGCATTGTGTCATGGAGTAGCACGAATATTTCTTTGTCTTCCATTGAAGCCGAGTATAAGGCCTTATGTAGTGCAACATATGAAGTGATTTGGCTAAGAAGAATTTTTTAATACATGGGAGAAAAATGTAAAGGACCAATAACCATCAAATGTGAAAATAAAATCTCTATCAAACATGCAAACAATCCAGTCTACCATGCAAAATCAAAACACATTGAAACACAACATCATTTCGTACGGGAAAAATTTCAATCAAAGGAAAGTGATTTGATCTATTGTAATAAAAATGATAATGTGGTAGACATATTTACTAAACCTCTAGGAAAATATAAGTTTACATTATGCATAGACAATTCAGGTGTGGTAAATAATTCATTTCTCTATTAAGGGGGAGTGTTAGAGATAATAGATAAATGATTGGTATTATGTGAGTTTTGAAGTAGTTCTCTAGAACTATGTTTGCCAAGATGAATTAATTGTAGGTGATGAGGAATCTTTATCTTCTAAGTTATTGTGTTTATCAATCTATCCATCCCATTGCTATATAATGGGACACTATCATGTATTAGTGGTGAGTATGGATTGGGCTTGATTGAAATCAAAATCCCTCTTTAGAGAGTTCTGCTATTTCTCTATTATCTCTATTTGTTTATTTTTAACAAACAAAGATCTTGGAAGAGAAAATATTTTTCAAATAAAAATAAAATTATATAAAATGAAATCTTGGATTGTAAAACTATAACATTATTATATTTATAAATTGATTATGTGGACATTTTAATAAGAGAAAATAAAGAAATATCGTTAACCACATTTTTTTTTCAAATGAAAAAAACACTGGTGTATATATTGTACCAGTTCAATAGCTTGTTCAAAAAAGGGATACATAATTGGAACATACCGGATGTATAATTCATCAACTAAAGTATTCAACGCTCCTTTTGCAGAACAGAAAATAAAACAGTGACAGGAAAAACAGGAAACAACAAAATGCTCCCTAGAGGTATGACAAAAACTACTTCTAGTAGGTTACCATCAAGCAGGAAACAACAAAATGTTCCCCAGAGGTATGACAAAAAACTACAAAAGTTTGCCATTGCTCAACCTAAGTTCCTGATCCCCCTAGCATGAAACACAAATATATCCATCATTCATTATAAAATGTCCCTCCTGTGCCCAAAGACGACAGCAACAGGAAAGCCTTCACCATGACTATAGAAATTGCCCTTGCCTGTAACATCATGAAACATATTAGAAGATATAAACAGAGTAACTTGGCAGCATTGAAAGACGAGGTAGAAAACCAGCATCAAGTATAATTGATAGTCCCTGAAACACCTCATCCACCCGGATTAGAAAATTCATAATGCATCTGTCCAAAGGCACCCCACAATCCCTTCTTGGATAATCTTTCCGCTATTACATTTTTTTTCTCGGTAAATATGATTAAAATGGATATCTATGAAATATTTTCAAAGTTTGTATATCCTGTTCAGCCAATGTCACAGATTCCCAGGATTTAAAGCCGTATCTTTGTTTAAATGCTCAATAAGCACCTTTGAGTCACCATAAACCCACAAGCTGTCTACACATAGATGTGTTGCAAACCATAATAAACCCCAGCATGCAAATACTTTGGCCCTCATATTTGTGCCATGACCTCCCTGCCAGTAGATCTTATAATGGCAGTTTGGTGAGATCAGGAGCCATGCTCCACACCTACACCGAGATAGTTGTGAGGTGCCATCAAAGTACCCCGCCGGGTAATGTAATTGGACAGGCCTCATTCTCCTAGAAAGATCCTCCAGAGGCTTCTGCGCCAGATGCAGAACAACCCAGGTATGCATAATTTGATTAGCAGTACACTTCAGACAGCTGACTACATCCTCAAAGATCCCCTTATTCCTAGTGCACCAGATGAACCAATGATATAAGGCCAGAATGAGCGAGAGAGAAAACGTTTTACTCTTCCACCGTAGTATAAAGACAGTCATATTACCCAAATGTGGAATCTGCAGATTAAAAAACTTACTCGACATATCCAGCACAGCCCTCGCATACTTACATTTTTAGAAAAGATGAGCGTTATTCTCCTCTTCTGCCATGCAAATTCTGCATATGCTAGACCCATTCCAACCTCTTTTTTGCAACGATTCCCATGTAAGATTTTTGTTCAGCAATACTGCCCATGAGAAGATCTTCATCTTGAGCTGTACCTTATTACTCCAAATGCTTTTGAAAACATCGGTCTCTGAAGGAGGGGTAGAAATAGTGTTGAGATGGTTATAAATGTCACTTACAATAGGCAAGTCATTTGTTGTCCGTCCTTTCCAAATAATCCTATCACCATCATTTTCCACAAGCAATCCCCGACTTCTTAATACCACCGTGAAACTGTTCCATTCATCCCTCATGTGTATAGGTAAAGACAGGTAATCAATAGACATCCATACCGGATACCCGTGTTCTTTATCCACAATAACTTGAGCCAAATAGAAGTAGCCTCTCCTATTTAAATAAAAAATAAGATAATGACTGAGAGTGACAGAATTAAGGTTGTCCATCATACCAATATGACCAATAGGAATCTTCGTTCCACCCCCAAAATGCCAATTCAACAGGGAAGAAAATCTTGGCCAGGATTTCTTAAAACCGTTACATATAGTAGACCCACCTTTCAAGTTCGTCCAACCCAGAAAATAGAGATCCTCCATCCCCTTGTTATGTAAATATTTATACTTAAGGATTTCACTCCAGATGCTTCATGAAGAAAGTCCCCTCTATATGGATTTAAATAGAAGGGCTCTACCAAAAGTGTGCACCTCATTGTGACCCCATCCACCATGTGCCGTGGGTCTCATGATCAGTTCCCATCTAGCTAAGTGTATTTTGACATTGTCCTTTCCCCCATTCCACAGGAAATTTAGCATTAAGCTTCTAATGTTGTTTATAATTTTAGTGGGTATCACGTAAAGGTGTGCCCAATAGACCATGATTTGTTGTAAAACTTCCTATACCAAGATGAGACAACCACCTTTTGATAGCCATTTAGTAGTCCAACCTCGACTCCTCTCTTCCTCTTTATCTATCAACCAGACCCAATCCTTTATACCGTAGTTGTTTGGCTTCATGTAAAAACCCAAATATTTGAAGCCTTGTTGCAAAGGCGCAACGCTGAAGTGAAACAGAGTTCCAATAGTAGTAGTCAATTCTTTTCCTTCCTCCCCATGATGAATACAGGATTTTCCATAATTAGGTTCCATACCTAATGCCTTGCAGAACATGGAGAAAATTTCATGAAAAGCCCGCCATACTTCCCTGATGAACAGACCAAATAAAAAAATATCATCAAAAAAGAAGTTATGAGAGATTTCTTTGCAGTAAGAGATACCTATCCCCCTAATAATGCCTCTACTAGCAGCATTGTTAATTTTGATACTTAAAGAGTCCATAATAAGTATGAACAAAAGAGGAGAAAGGGCACATCCTTGACGTAACCCTCTACCAGGCTTGAATAAACGGGTAAAAACACCATTGATGAGAACAACCATCGAGGTATTACATACGCAGTCCATAATACAGTTCACCAAGTCCCTATCAAGGCCAATTTTATATAAGATCAACCATATCAAGCCCCAATTAACCCTGTCATATGCCTTGCTTAGGTCAATTTTCATGACTAGAGCCTTCATTTTCTGAGTATGAATGGAATGTAAAACTTCCTGTGTTGATGCAACAACATCATGTATACTTCTATCCTTGAGGAAACCATATTGTTCCGATGAAATGTGGCAGGAGAGGACCTGCTTGATCCTTTCAGGAATAATCTTCGATATTATCTTGTACAATGTGTTACAAAGTGAAATGGGGCGAAAGTCATCAAAGATCTCAGCCCCCTTATTTTTTGGAATCAAGGATATGAACGTTGAATTAATGGCACCATTAATCTTACCAGAATGTTTAGCTTCCTCAGCCATTTCCCTGATGAGGTCAATAAAAATCTCTTTCAAATGGATGAAAAAAGTCCGGGGTCCAACCATCTAGCCCCGGACTCTTGTCCACCGCAAAGGATTTAAGAACCATTAGAACCTCGTCATTACTTATATTTTCTTTAAAAATCCTTATATCATCCTCCTCAAACATGACCGGGAAATCTGCAACTGCCCACAAATGTTCCAAAAAAACCTGCTCATTACTACAACTATACAGGTTGTTAAAATGGGAAACTTCTGCCCTTTGGATCTCCTTCATAGAAGTGACATCCTTCCCATTTTCCTTGATCTTCCAGATGGAGTTCTCGTTTTTTCCCCTCGAAGCATATGCATGGAAGTAAGGAGTATTAAAATCCCCTTCTCTAAGCCAGATAGCATGACTTTTGAGTCTCCACGTCTGCTCATCAATACGAATAATTTGCCTTCTTTCTTCTTCAACTACCCTCAATCTTTCCCAACAGTCCGCCCTTGGATTAGTCCCCTCTAGTTCTTTAATTATACTAGTAGTCTCATGTTCTAATGTCGCAAGAGAAGCCTGCAATGATTTATTTTTCCCAACTCCCAACCTTTAACCTGACTTTTCAGACCCCGTAGGGTGATAGCCAGGTAATCCATAGCCGACTGGTCCACGCCCCTTGGGTGCTGCTGCAAGTAGATTTCACCCATGGATACAAAAGCAGGATCCTGTAACCAAGTTCGATTAAATTTGAAGGGTCGACCCCCCAGAAAATTCTCAAAGCTCCAATACAACAAAATAGGTCTATGATCAGAAATACAAGCATCTCCAATGTCCGCCACCCAGTTTCCCATCCAGGGTAAAAGATTTGTCTTAAACACAAAGCGGTCTATCCTTTTACTGATAGCATCATCACCCTTCCTACCATTAAACCATGTAGGTCCCGAAACAATCATCATTAAATCACAGAGAGAGTGAGCATTGAATATCTTTGTGATTGTCCCAGCCAACATGTCCTTATGACCTTTCATACCCCAGGTCTCATCATTGTTCAGTGAGAGGTTAAAATCGCCAGCCAAAATCAGGTTATCCAAAAGTAGCATACCGCTACTTTCCATCCTTCTCCAGAAAATGAGTCATTCCTGGTAGGGTGCATATAGATTGATCAAGTGGATTCTCTGCTCAAAACCCAGAATGAAGCCTGAGATAAGAATCCCACCAAAAAAAATAAAAACATTCATCTTCACAAAAGCCAGATTCCACAAGATTATTTCACCCCCTGAACGACCCTTAGCATCCCTTACCGCCATGTGCCACTCTGGAAACATGGCGCAAAAGCAAGAAATCATTTTCTGAGCACAATGCATAGATTCTTGAATAAATACAATGACAAGCTTCCTTGTCCTAAGAAAATTTTGCAGAGACAAAAATTTATTAACACCCCCCCACACCCCTGATGTTTAACAAGGTCAAACAAATCATGGGAAACCCTTCGGAGGGCTTAAAGCTCTAAGTACCCTCTCCAGTGCCTCAGTAACGGGGATGTCCCAGAAATTCCCTGCATCAGTAATACCATCCACACCAACCCTAGTTATTGATTTTTTCTTCACCTTGAGCCTACCCTTACCCCTCCTAATAGTGACATTAGCTGTGGATGTCAGACTGATAATCAAAGGAGGCATTGACGTTCCACTTATGTCCACAGTTAGACGAGCCAACTCAGCATCAAGGTCTAATAGGAGTAGGTCCAAATCACTACATACCGAATTCCTCATGGATAGGGGATCCGCAGGAGAAGTAGGAGAGGATGGGACAGTTGGGATGGGATCAGAGGCCTTCAAATCAGGCGAGGATAAAGGGTCGGCACAGTCCACAAAATTCGAGGGCTTCTCAAACCCAGTCGTGGAAACCCAGATGACCGGTGAAAGAGTAGAGGTATAGGGAATGAGGATTGGAGGTTTGACTAGAACTCCGGGCACTCCCCCATCCACCTCAGTCAGAACATCACCCACCAACAATGAGCTTTCTTCCCTAATAACAACATCAAAACCCGTAGCCCATCCCACCTGAAAATGACTCATTTTATCATTGAAATTAGAATCAGTAAGACGAGGTGAGCGATCAAGGAACTTACCCAACAAAGGAAGCTCCATTGAAGTAGCTGGAGAGTTTTGCATAGCTCGATCCATTGCCTTCCGGAAACCTTTGGCCACCTTCGTAGTGCCCCCGTCTGCCTTATGTTGCCGGTCACAAGAGTGCATGAGGTGGCCCGTGGCATGACAAAGAAAATATCTAAAAGGGACGTTCCAATAATTTAGACTTTGTCTGTAAACAACCCCGTGCCATTCCAGATCGATGTCTTCCGGAAGACCTCCCGCAAAGGAAACTTCCACTAAAATCCAAGCCACCCGTTTGTCAAAGACCCCCTTTCATTTCGGATCAACGAAACGACAGATGCCAATATTATCATCGATCCTCTTCAATACCGGCTGCGTCCAGTACTGGATGGGAAAACCAAGAAGTTTAACCCACAGCAGGTGATTCCAGGGCACATTATTAACAGGATGAAAGTCTGTCGTCCATCTATTGAGAGGAAGGAAGGCTCTCCCGTTGACCCAGGGGTGCTGATAAATCTCCTGCACATATTCTGCCTTCAAAAAATGAAAACAGAACCACCCATGTGGTAGTTTGCTTGTGCGCGGCTCGTACCCGGTAATCTTCCCCCATGCTTTCATCAGCCACTTATATAAATCCACCTTACAGTGGCTTGGGAATTGCCACTTCCCAACCAGTGCTCTTGATAGCAGACTATTTGCTCTGTCCCATAAAATGTCTGAACCAAAACTAAGCAATCTTCTCTTTGCAAGAACTTTGAAGGGCTTTGACACCCTACCCCGAGACGGAATCCTCACAGCATCGGTAAACCTATGATCATTTGCCTCTAAAAAATGTCCAGTAGGTTCGACAACAGACAGAGACACTGGTGAATCAATTTGGGAGATTTTGTGTTCCCCACGAAGTAAGGTACCGCTGTTGTCCCGAAAAGCCTGCTCCACTTTGTCCAAGGCTTGTAATAACTCTGCGTCATAGTGCTCCACCTCGAGATCAAGTACCAATCCACCTATCTCCAACTGCCACACTCAACCCCAAAATATATTAAAAACCAAGGAAAACCTCACATTAACATCTTTCCAAAGTGGTAAGTTATGGTTATGGAGCGAAGTTGTCAGAGAGGGAGTAAATGATCCCAACGGATACTCTGTCCTCAGCCCCACAATATTAACTGCCTATCTACAATAAACATCCTTTAAAGGTCCAAAGGACCAGGGCCATCCTCTCCATAGCCGTCCCCATACAGTCTACCATCAACAGACCAATACCGGAAAATATTTTGAAATTATTCCGATAAGTCCAATACTAAAACACGCTGGAAAAACCAGAGCAAGAAACAAGGATGTTTAATGAGCCATGAGGCCGTTCCACATAAACATTGCATGATGAACCTTAAGCTCTTGCACAACAGCAACATATACAATTTCCAAGGTTCCACCACATTTTCCACAACTAAAGTTTAAGACTGTTCCACGGCTTGTAGATGGTCACTGCCTCCAAACATCTTGCCCGCACCTCTGTCTGAGTCTGGAAATCCTGGGCTACTTGTTCCTTTTTGAAAAGTGACCAAATGGCCCCACGAATGCACCAAAGCATTATGTTAGTGAGAACCAATACACAAGAAGGGTTTTCGTTTATCAGACAACATCTTGTATGCTGATGCTATTACTCTTAGAATAGAAATCATCTTCTGTTCTGCACCCACAAATTCTTGACCAATTTCATGGCTACCAAACTCTGAAGACTTATCATAACCCTAATTGAATTCACATATTCATAAATCCATTCCCAATTCCATGGCCACCAATCAGTCAAAGCTTGGAAAGGCTGTTCCACTCCAGAATATACAGAGACCAAAAAGGAAGCCTGCCATGTGAGCCCTTGGAGGATGGATGTCTGAAAAATATGTAACGGACGTGTTGACTCCCATTTGCAAGGTGGTCGACCGAAAATCCTTTCTAGCTCTAGAGTATTTTTATGGCCAACACGAGAGGGAATCCATTAGCCATTAAGATGGAATCCCTGACTTGGTGACTTTCAAAGATGTAAGGTAGGCGGTGGAATAAACTTGCCTGAAGGGTGATGATAATGTTAGCTGGGCACTGGTAGATTATCCCTCACAACACTCCAGTGATATCCTTGGAACAAATAAAACCGAGGCAAGTGAGAAATATCATTTTAGTGTGCGAAATTTAATATTACTTATTATGAACTATTGATTTCTAAACCCTATGTTATTTCAGAGGCTCGAGCAAAAGTTAATGTATGGTGAGATTTCCTGTTAAGATTAGGAATAGAATGTATCATTGAACGTATAAGGTCCCCTCAGAGAATGAAATAACCTCGTCAAACTAACAGCTTTTACAATGGATTTTTTCATAAAAGTATTTGAAGACAAAAGCATAAAAATAATTACGAGGATTGGCGCCACTTCCGATCTTACTCCATAAAAATGGTTGTCATTTTCTACTTTTTCTTTGATTTAACCCTTCTACAAGGGAGAATCTTATCAACTTTATTGAAATGCAGTAAGCTAACCATTCGATGGAATGGCCTTCGGGTTTTGCACCCCCGGCAGACCGCCGAATCCCTCTAGCAAATGTGGCTCCACGCCTCTGCCTGTCTCTGTCTTCGTCTCCATCCCATTTTACGTGCTCCGTCTCCGTCTCCGTCCCACGAAACGTCCCATTTTCCTCCTACCCACCTACGCACGAGGGTGGCCATGAATGAAAATTTCAATATGTTGGTATGAATAGTGCTCATACAGTTTCCAATATGTTGGTATGAATAGTGCTCAAACAGTTTTCAATATGT
>JAXQQM020093042.1:0-10249 GCA_034641835.2 Pinus albicaulis | reverse complement strand
GTTACATAGTTTTATCAGTTCGGGTTTTATTCTTTTTCTCCACCATGAATCCTCCCTTCATGGGTGCTTCCGCTGGTATGTCTCCTGTGTTTTGAAAATTTAAATTAATTTCTTTTTCCATACTCTCAATCTATGATCCATGATATTTGAAGTGAAGAGTAGTCGTCACCCACAGTCTTGTTTATGGAAAGTTCGGCAAAATAAAATTCTTCTGAAGATGTTGTGAGCAGAAAATCATAGTTTTTTCCAAGAAAATGCGACCTAATTGGACCCAGGCTCCAAGAAGGCATTGTTGCGAGATAATTTAATCTGGAAAACATGGAATGGAAACTGTCTTACAAAGTTTCAGGGAAGGGGAACTTGTATCTCTGCCATGACTGAAACCATGAACAAATTAATACCAATTCGTTGCGTCGCGTACATAGCTACAATTTTCGCTCTTCTGATGGGGACCATCACTGGTGCGGCTCTTTTTGTTGGCCCACGCGAAATGAAGTTCCAATGATGATCTGCCATCAACATGCCGTATAACAGTGATCAAGACAGCCGGGTGGAAACATCCTCTAGGTGTCTAGAAAAGGCAGAAATTAATTAATAAATCTGTGTCTCTCAATGCGGTGGACTTTAAAAGGTGGGAGAGCACATTCTGGAGGAAAAAAAGTGCGCCCACATATTTATGAAGGACCTCAGGCCTCAATAATGGTAACACATTATCTCTTATCTCTCAAACCAAACAATGCATGGTGCATACTTTATATTTTTGCATGCATTAAACTTAAAAGTTTGGAAACAAATCATGAATTCACTTCTTATAAAGTGATGTCATAAATTCAATTTTAAAAAGGGATGTATGTAAAAGAAATTAAAAAAAGGGATCATAAAATAAATCTTTTGGAGGATAAGGTGGATCATAAAGTTATATATATATATATATATATATATATATATATATATATATATATATATATATATATATATATATATATATATATTTGTAATGGAGAAATAAGGAGTATGTAATTTTGGGAGACATAAGTGATCATAGAATTTTTTGATGAGAGAAGTTTTTTTTTTTTTTTAATGCAAAATTTTGTGAGTATGAGGATAATTAGTGGAGAAAACACATTGAGAAAGCAGGAGTTAGTTTTTAGGTGATTTTATGGAGTGAAAAGGTGTTTTATTTTTTGTAGTTTTGGAGCAACAAGTGTTTTGTAATATTTGAAGTCAAGTGAATTTTAAAGGGTAGCTAATTGAAGTAATGTTTTACTTTGAGAGAGATTAAATTAGTCCATCCAGTTTTTGAAGACAAGGAGTTATCACAATGAGTGCTTGAGAAGCTTCAATGCAGATGTTGTAAATAAAAAAGGCTGATGTACCTTGAAACTTAATAAAATCATATTTTTTTTGTGGTGATCGTGTCCTAGATCCACCCGAAATTAAATAAGGGGATCTTAGGTACACCGTGTGTAGTGAATGCGTGTACACGATTTGTGCCCAGTTTTTTTGACACTCTCTTTGTAATATGGTACACAACAAATTACACAATTGCATGCACATAAGCAAGCTTAAGTACACAAGTCATCAAGCTTAAGTAATCAAGCTCATGTAATCAAGCTTAAGTACAAAAGCACAAACAATCACATGAATTTTTGCAACATATCATCAAGTTGATAAAGAGGTCTTCTAGATCAAGATTCTCCGGTCAATGAATTGATATAATAAATGGTCGCTTAGAATCAATCTAGGCTGCTCCTCCGTCAATTTTGATTCTTTCTCTTTACCCTGGGCTCGCTCTAGGCCCAACGTAAAGCCTCGCCCGCCCAAGTCAGTATGCATTCAATCAAATAATTCAAGTTAAAGAAGCTACAAAAACAAGCATTCCAAGACAAGACGACATCAGAAAGACTTTTCGTATCACTTGCAGATAAACATTTTTGTAACCTTATTCTTTGAATTGTACAGGTGCATTATCGGTTGAAACCAACACCCGAGTTTGAATTGATAAAGTGGTCAAAATAAGACAAGTAATTCAAGTAAGTCTTCAACTGAGTCATATTATTTGAACTTTTCATTTGTCTTTTGGGTGCATTTTCGACAGTGTTCGACACCCTTCTTTTGCCAATAAGAACAATTAAGTCAGTACAAAGTTCACAACATCAAGCAAGGAAGCGTGAAGTTCATTGAAGCAACAATCAAAGAAAGTGAGCGAGTTCAACTCTAACGCAAGTAAATGTAATATTCAAACAACACTCAAGCAATTTGAAATCTACAACAAGGGAGCGTGAGTTCGAGTGAGCGTGAAACAAGAAAAACAAGTTTCACCAAGCAAGAGATCAAGCAAATTCCAAAGCAAGTGAGCATGTCATTCAAATCAAGCAAGCAAATTCAATCCAACAAGTTCAAATCAACTGAGAAAGTTTAAGACAAGCGAGCCTGAATTCAAGTGAGCGATTCACATCATGAAACACATCCAACTGTTACATGTTCTTCACAATTTGATCCTATCAAGTGCTGAAGACATTGTGCAAATAAGCAAAGAAACTCTTGTTGATATTTCACGGCATCTACAACATAAAAATGAAATGATTGAGTACCTTCAACTAGAGTCACAACTAAAAAGAAATGAGTTGCAAGAGAAGAGTGATTCTTTCTAGTATTTGAACCATATAGCTAAAGATGATTCTAAGTCATTTATCCAAACAACTTCAAGTGTCAAAGTTGTTCAAGTTCAATTTTCTTCCAAACCAATCATCAAGCCATGGGAAGAAATCCAAAGTAACAGAAATCGACGAGGATTAGGATACGTCAAAAATGACGACAACTTGCATATCCTAGATTATTCAAAGCCCATCAAGTTCGTTAGTGCATGCTTTCTTGAACAAATCACATCAACAAATTCTGTGAAAGTTGCAGACAAACTGACATGCACGCAAACCGAAGTTGTAGTCAAACCAAGATGCTCACATTGTCTATTGGCGAAAAAGGAGGTCTCTGGGCAAGACCCACGTTCAGGTTTGAGGCCAATAAGATGTAGAAATTTGAATAATTGATATATTATCCACCGAGATTCTCCTGATCACACACTATTTTAACTTCATGCACAATACAGAATCTCTTCTACCATTGATCATTACATGTAGAAATAAAATCAATTGCATGAATACATTAAAACCACAAACAATCACACATATAAACATAGTATTTAATGGGAAAGCTTAAATCTGAAAACCCCAACTATCTGTATATTATATGTCATGGATATCATGTAACAATCATAGTACAAAATCTCCTCACAAGCTCTCATGCACACCCTCAATTGCTACACACTATCAAGCTAGATCTAGCAAAACACATGCTCCAATCTTTTGCCACTTGATAGCCAGCCTCTATTTCGTAATCAATGCTATGGGATGGCTCATTAAATAACATAAACCACCTGGCTTGTACTGCGCAATCCTCATGGGCTTCTCCACCTATCTGTGTGTTGCAAATAGCAACTGTATAGTCACAACTGATAGTTAACCTGCTCTTTCACCTATCTCTACACTAGTCTCCACTGAAACTGTCCATGCACTGAAGTTAACTGATGCATTCTTTAGTTGATTAATGAGTTTATAATTATTGAATTAATTAATAATTAATTCACACCACTCTCACTAATTGTATCAATTAGTTAAACTAAATACAAATAGCTCAACTATGTTTAGATTAGTTAAACTAAATACAACTCCACTAACTTCCTCAATCAACTCCACCAAACTCTGTCACATGAGTTCTAACTGAAGTATCCATGCAATAGCTCCACATAACCCTTAGGAATAGCGTAATTCCTTATGTCAGCTCCTGTGCCACATCTGTGCACTTAACTGAAGTGCTCCAAGAGAATAAGATAATGTTTATAGTCCAAATATTATTAAGAGCTAATAATATTCGACATATCTATTTTTAGACTGGCAATCTAAAAATAGATTCCGCCCAGTATTCTAAAAATAGAATTCCATCTATTTTTTCCGACTTGACCAACCATCCACAAATAGCATCCTGCAACTCATAGAACATGATCCATATGTCTAAAAATATACATAGTCTAAAAATAGACTTTGAGCCAAAAATAACCTGTGGGCCCACTTAGTGAAGGTGACTTCTTTCCACTAAGCTCATCATCTTGTTGCAGTCTCAACACTCCCTCTCAACAAGATAAGGATTATCTGCCACCCCTATCCTGCCTCTGTGGTATTCGAATTTTCTCCTGGTGAGCGCCTTTGTCAAGATATCGGCATCCTGATCCTCCGTTGGAATGTATGAAAGTAACATGATCTTCCGCTGCACACAATCTCTAATATGATGATACCGATCCGTGAAGCCATGCCACCTCAACTCATCCTCCTGTCTGTACCATGATCCATATCCCGATGTGCCTCTGAGATATCTCAATACATGCTTCCCCGCCTTCCAAAAGAGCTTGGTAGGCTTAACCATAGCTTGTGAAAGTTGGTTAACTGCATAGCAAATATCGGGTCGTGTATTGACCAGATACATAAGCGACCCCACCAACTGTCGATAAACAGTTGCATCCATTACCTCCGCCAAAGTAGCATCCTCCTTCCTCCAACCACCAGGAAGAGTAGTATCAACAGGCTTGCAGCCATGCATGTTGAACTTCTCCAGTATCTCCCGGGCATACTTACCCTGAGAAACAAACAGTCCATCACTGCGCTGCAAAATTTCCAATCCCATGAAATAATGAAGGAGGCCCAAGTCCTTCATCTCAAACTCTTTTGCAAGATCATCCTTGCATGAGAGTATCAACAGCTCATCACCCGTCAAAATCAAATCATCTACATAAAGTACAATGATCAACAACTTACCCTCCACCACTATCTGGTATAGGTTAGGATCCACCTCACTCTTGGAGAATCCAAGTCCGGTGAAATAACTGTCTATCCGTGTGTACCAAGCACGAGGTGCTTGTTTCAACCCATACATCGCTCTCTTGAGCCTGCACACATGCGACTCGCTGCTGAAGATCTCAAAACCTTCGGGCTGCTCTATGTACACCTCCTCCTCAATGACTCCGTTGAGGAACACAGTCTTCACATCCATCTGATGAATGTGCCACCCCATCTGCGCTGAGAGAGCAAGAATTGTCCGTATGGAACAATACCTTGCGACAGGTGCAAAGGTCTCCTCATAATCGATCCCCTCAATCTGTGAAAAGCCTCGAGCAACAAATCTTGCCTTGTACTTCTCCACACTCCCGTCAGCTGCCTGCTTCACTTTGTAGATCCATCTCGAACCCACCACTGATTTCCCCTCCGGTCTCGAGAAAATCTCCCATGCACTGTTTCTGACAATCGAATCATACTCTTCCACCATGGCATCTACCCATGCGAGGTCCTCCACAGCTTCCTCGAAAGAGGATGGCTCTGTCACAATACACTTGCTCATAAGAGCCATGTATCCAGTATACCTACGTGACCGCGTTCGTCTATGCCGTGGATGTAGGTGTCTGCCAACCTTTCTCTCGCATCTTGAGCGCCGCTCATCACTCGTAGTGCGCTTCAATCTTCCTGATGGTTGGCGCCGCTTGAGTGGTCTCTTCCACTCCATGAACCTCATCTTGTGGCTGATCCACATCCCGAGACTCATCCTTAGGAACTAATAGCTCCTCATCTGCATGAAAGTGTGGCTCCCTCTCAAGCGAACACTTCATGGCTTTCTCCTCATGAAATTTGATATCCCGTCGCACAACAGTCTTGCGACTGTTTGGCAAATACACATGATAGTTGTGGGGCGTATCAGTGTACCCCACAAATATCCCAACCTCCGCAGTCGGCTCCAGCTTCTTCCTGGCATCCTTCATCACATGAATGTAAACAGGTGAACCAAAAATCCTTAAATGGGAAATATCAGGCCTCTTACCAAAAAACGCCTCCTCGGTGTACTCATGCCAATTATCCTGTGAGGACAACGCGTTCGTACATATACTGCAGCATTGCATGCCTCCGCCCACAAGTGTATGGGTAGGCCCCCGATCATTCAACATCGCCCATGCGCACCCAAACTCAAGCCTGTTCTTCCGATCAGCAACCCCGTTCTGCTGTGGGTTATGAGGTGCTATGAGCTCTCTTCGAATTCCTTCTACACTGCAAAAGTCCTTGAATTCGCCAGAGATGAATTCACCACCATTGTCGCTCCTAAGATAATTCACCTGCTTCCCTGATTCTTTCTCAACCAGTGCCTTGAACTCACAAAAATTTGAGTATGTCTCGCTCTTCTTCTGCATGAAGAAGATCTAGCACTTACGAGAAAAAATCATCAACAAATATCACATAATACCTGTGCTTTGCTGTCGAAGCTACTGAGAAAGGTCCACACACGTCTGTGTGAATTCTCTCAAGGATCATCGTGGCGTGACTATCCTTCTCGTGAAAGGTGGCTTTCACAAATTTTCCCAAGGTACACCCCTTGCACTGATCTGACCGCGCAAGAGTGCCTTTAGGAAGCCCAGTAGAAATCTGCTGCAGTATCTTCAAAGCTCCATGGTGAAGGTGGCCCAATCTCCGGTGCCACAACTTGCCATCATCCCGGCTCACCACTCCTTCTGCCTTGCCTACCATTGTTGCGCAGCCATCTACCTACAATTGATAAAGGTTCTTAACTCGAACCCCTATCCTCCAGGTCTCACCTGCCTTACCGCACAGAAAGCCTTTCCTCGCTAAAGACAACATCATATCCCTTGTCTTCTAACATCGCCACAGATAAGATTCTTCCTCAACTTCGGAACATGCATCACTTCCTTCAATACGAAGGGTTTACCAGACTCCCTCTCAAAGGAAATGGTACCGATACCGGTCACACTGTATCTACCATCATCGCCCATCTCGATGTGCACTCCAAGATCTTTCTCATCCAGATCAGTAAACAAATCTCGATCTCCGGTCATGTGAAAAGACGCACCACTGTCCAGAAACCACACCGAACCCATCACACTTGAGACCAAGCATGCGATCGCCAAAAAATCCAGCTCAAACTGTGAGGCTAAGGCCTCTCCAGCTCTAGTTCCAGCAGCCCGCTTTCCTTTGACACTTTGCTGTCTTCTTTTGCCAAGCCTCAATTATGGCAGCATCGCTAGAAGTAGGCTTTGGGACTTCAGCATCTATGAACTCCTTCAACCCATTGTCATCTAACACCGCCTCCATCCTGTCCTTCCATGCAATATAATTCGAGCTGCCCTCAAGGGCATACTCCAATCGCAATCCTTTGAAAGACATCTCAACTTCGACACCAAGAAAACACTGCTGCAAATTCGAATTCCACCAGCACAAAACTCAACCGCTTCAATGTTTTGCAATTGCTCCAATGATCAATATCGCTTTGATACCATGTAGAAATTTGAATAACTGATATATTATTCACCGAGATTCTCCTGATCACACACTATTTTGGCTTCATGCATAATACAAAATCTCTTCTACCATTGATCATCACATGCGGAAATAAAATCAATTGCATGCACACATTAAAACCACAAACAATCACACATATGAACACAGTATTTAATGGGAAAGCTTAAAGCTGAAAACCCCAACTATCTATATATTATATGTCATGGAGATCATGTAACAATCATAGTACAAAATCTCCTCACAAGCTCTCATGCACACCCTCAATTGCTACACACTATCAAGCTAGATCTAGCAAAACACATGCTCCAATCTTTTGCCACTTGATAGCCAGCCTCTATTGCGTAATCAATGCTATGGGATGGCTCAATTAAATAGATAAACCCCCTGGTTTGTACTACGCAATCCTCATGGGCTTCTCCACCTATCTGTGTGTTGCAAATAGCAACTGTATAGTCACAACTGATAGTTAACCTGCTCTTTCACCTATTTATGCACTGGTCTCCACTGAATTCACGCTGACCTGGTTGGAGTAGCGAAAACGCTAGAATCCAAAGCTCTGATACCAAATGTTGTGAAACCAGCTCCAAAAATAGAAGAAAAGAGATATCAACGCCTTAGAAATAAGCCACTTTGAGGGGGAAACCTCCAATATATTACATGAATGAACAATTCTTGGATGATGTAAATTACATAAACCTCCTTTCTATATATAGGAGTCCATGTGGCCATAATGTAATTCTAGTGGGGCCACAATGTAATCCTAGCTAGCCTAACAATGATAATTTAAGGGCATGACAATAATAACAATATGGGGGTTACAAGGGTACAATAATAACAATAAGGGGGTTACAACAATAAGGGACTATACTAGTAATATAGGGACCTAACAACTTTAGCTGAAATTAAATGAATTTATTTCCCTCATAACAAGAAAACCATGCAATATTTCCTTGGGCAAATTAATTTTGTTAAGAGATTTGTCACTGATTTTTCTCAAATATTTTTATTGTTGCAGAACATGATTAAGAAAAAAATTGTTTTCAAATGGGGACACAATGAAAGAGAAGCTTTTGAATTGATTAAAAAGTCAATTTTCATTGCTCCATTCCTAACCACCCCCAATTTTCATAATCCGTTTACATTATACACTTTTTCATTGAATACATCATATGCAATTGTTTTAACACAATTGAATGGCCAACAAATAGAAGCACCAATATCATTATTTAGTTAAAATTTAGAAGGTGCAGAACTGAATTACAGATCTGTTGGAAAACAAGGATTTTTTGTTTTTAAAGCCATAAAACATTTTAGACCTTTTCTCCTAATGTCTCATACGAAAATCGTAGTTCCATTTTCTGCAGTAAGACAACTTTTGATGCAGAAATAATTAGGAGAAAAAAGAGCTAACTAGGTAACTACATTAGAAGAGTATGATGTAGAAATAAAACCCTCTGAAATAATTATAGGTCAAAGTTTTTGCAGAATGGTTGCAAGAGCATCACATTTGCCAACATAAGAAGATTCAGGTAATGTGAAAATATCAGAGGTAAGCCTCAATGATCCAGATTTACAATATGTTGATCTTATATTTTATTTATAAAATGGATATGCTTCAAATCATCTGTGTTATAAGGCAAAACAAGCTCTTATATTAAAAGATAAACAATATGATTTAGTCAATGATGTGTTATTTAGAAGAAATTTTGATTTTGTACTTTTAAGATGCTTAGAAAAATCTGAAGCAGAGACAACCTTGCAGGAACTCCATGGTGGACCAGCTGGAGGACATTTTGGAGGAAATACAACAACACATAATATCTTGCATGCAAGTTACTATTGGTCTACACTTTTCAAATATGCCTATGAATATTCAAGAAGATGTAAAGTATGCCAAATTTCATCTGGAAAACAAAGAAATCCAACATTCCCATTACAACCGGTCAATATTGAACAACCATTTGAGTAATGGGGATTAGATATAATTGGTGAGATTGTTCCTATATCTTCTAAACATCATAGATATATTCTCACAGCTATAGATTAATTTACCAAATGGGTAGAAGCAATTCCATTAAAAGTAGCTAATTCAGAAAATATCATTGATTTCATTGACCAAAATATCATAATCAAGTTTGGCTTACCTACTTCTCTGATGTTTTATAATGCATATTATTTCTCTAAAACTACTATTATAGATTTTTCGATTAAAAGACGTTTTAAACTAAAATATTATACAAATTATTATCCACAAGGAAATGGTTTATAAAAATCTACAAAAAAAATTATGATTAGAATAATCAAAAGAACTATTGATCAGAATCATAGAAATTGGCATAAGTTATTAATTTTTTCTCTTTGGGCAGATCAAATAACTCAAAAAGCTTCTATTTGTACTTCTCCATTCAATCTTGTATATGGAAAAGAAGCTATACTTCCCACCAATGTAGTTATTCCATCTCTTTCTTTAGTTCAATTCATTGATGAAACTCCTACTTCTTCTTTATAACCTAGACAAGTTCAAATTCTGAAGTTAGAAGAAGAAAGAGAAAAATCCAAACAAACTCATGCTCAGCATCAAAAAATAATGAAAACCTCATTTGATTCAACTTCTGTCACTCCAAAGAATTTTTGAATTGGTGATTTGGTATTGAAATGGGACAAAGCGCATCAGGAAAAAGGTAAAGACACAAAGTTTCAAAAACTCTGACTAGGTCCATTTCAAATAATTGAAGAAATAGGCCCATCAACATTTCTATTGCAAGATTTATCACGCAAAAAGGATTCTTTGCTTGTTAATGGGAAAATTTTTAAAAAGTATTTCTCATAGGAGGTAACCC
>JAXQQM020073958.1:0-11904 GCA_034641835.2 Pinus albicaulis | reverse complement strand
ATTGGTGCAGCTACAACCGCAAGTCCGCCCAACCAGAACCGGTCAACGATGACATGGTTCAGTCAACAAGGTCTTTTTTTTCCTCTCGGCAATGTTATTTATCAATTTTAGAAAAATTGATAAATAAAATTACTTGGTAGCTTTAGAATGTTATAACTAATCCCCGGCTTATACATATACGTTACCAACTTAACAAAGCTATCACTCCGTGCCTTTATATATATATACCCCGACACTTTATAGTTATTAGTTAAACCTTTGGATTTTATACGTATACACTATGCTTTGGACAAACTTTATAACAAAAATTTTCACGTCGGGCCCACCTACATATATATATGTCAATAACCAATCAAATTCATGTACCGTACCCCTTTTATCCTCCGCACACGTTTATTATCATTCGTGCATCTATGTCCCACGTCCACCGTCCGATGTTCCCGCGCCAGATCGATGATTCTCGTGCATTTCGCCCAACGTCCTAGTACGAGGGTTAACGTGCGAAGGTGCAAGTTAACGAGTGGTTTTCAAATAGTTCTTTGGCCACGTGTCTGACGGTCTATGGATTCGCTGCCCGCTCTACGGATACCACTTATGGTCGGAAGGCGGTGCTGAAATGGGGAAATCCACTCTCCAAAACCACTTGCGGTTTTCCATGATGTTTAACCAAAGTTAATGCGGTTGCGTCCTCCTTCGCATTCGTTAACTCAGAGTTAAGTCTTCGGTTGGGGTGGGATTCACAAAAAAATACAAATTTCTATGTTACGCGGGATTCCATTACTCTAAGCAGAGTTCCACGACCCTGCTCCTCCATACAGACTTCGCTTCCATACATATTTCTTTACGGAATTTAAAGACAGAGAACGGAATGTCAGTACACAAACGCCTCACAATCAAATGAATTACCACACAATTAACATTCCAAGGCAATTAGATAGTCAAAAAAGCAGAAATTCATTCAATTGGGGCAATCGACAATACACTGAGTTTATTGCAGGGATTCCTCTATTCTTCTTCTCGCTCTCCTCCTTTCAATTACATCCGAGAATACATTTATACATATACACATATGACTCCTCGGTTCCTCTATGAGGACCATTTCGGAAACCAAAAACCTATTACAATTTATTCAATAACTGAACTGAAAGCTAGACAAACTGAGCTATTCGACTTCCTCTGACTCTAATTAATCTAAAGAATTACAATCAACTAAGGTATTGAGACCTAGCTGCAATAATTCGAATGTTTCCAAACCCTCCTAGCCACAACATGTGGACAAAACCTCCTACATTGCTGGCTAATGCCTAATGCCCCTGCATCAGACTCCTCAGGGCAATTTTCTTCATGGGCTCCTGTCCATGAGCTCCTCCATTGATCTGCCTATCTTCTGCAACATTCCTTCAGTCATCCAATGTTATGAATCTAATTCATAACTAAAGTAATAAATATAGTTATTAATAGAATAAATAGAAATAAATGTAATTACTAAATAATCAATTAGGATTAGGTTAAATAATCATTAGATTAATGAAAAGGCATGTCTAAAAGACATGCCCATTCGTGAAAAGGTACCTGCATAGGTATAAAAGCGGGACCTCATTGTAATCATTCAAGCATGTTATATCTTATCAATAAAATATTTATTATTATAAATACCCCGTGTATTTTTATAATTAAAGCTATTCTGCTATCAAAGTCAACAAGCATACAAGTCTTTTGCTACAGTATTCAAATTTACGAATTCCGCCGCTACAGTGGTATCAGAGCATATTGAGGACAAGTTGAAGGAATGGCACACAACGTCGTTCTAAAAGCCTACGAACATAGTTTACAAGCTCGAGCACATTATTTACCATATAATGTGCCATTATGTGAAAAGCTCGAAATAATTAGAAAAGTTCTAGAAAAGCTTCAGCGAGTAGAGAATTCTTGGGTAGAAGTCACAAACGATTTAAAAAAAATTTCTGCAGATCTTAAAGAAATTTCTCGTAATAGAGAAAAAAATCATGACAAACAAAAAGATGAAAAATGTTGTAAAAATGAGAAGACAGCTAGTTATGCTAAAGGGAAATCAAGTAAAACATCCATGGAAAAGTCAACTAAATATATCCCCCCACCAATGCGTAATAAAGGAAAACAACCAACTAATAGTGAAAGTAAAGAAGAAGGGAAATGTTGGAAATGTGGAGATCAATATTTCGCAGGACACAAATGTGCCTTTTATACAAGAAATATCATTGCCAACAACAGTGAAATAGCACAAAAAGATGATGCTGATTCAGGTAAAAATAATATGGAAGAAGGCTATCATGAGCAACTGGTTGCAGTAAAATTATTGAAGGCACCAGTAAATTTATTGAATGCACAAGCTAAAGAAGCACAACGCTGTGTTGAAGAACATGAAGTAATGAAAAATCATGATATCCTAGGTAATGCAGTTCCTTCAGCTTTGTTGAGTATAGAAAAGGCTGAATCTGCAGAAACTGGTCAAAGTAAGGTTCTCGCTGCAGTTGAGACATCAGAAGATATTGAGCCAGGAGATATGAGTTTGGAAGAAATTGAAGGCAGGGTAGGTTCTATTTTCCAAGCAGATGTAATTGGGAATTTGAAGAGCGCAGCTTGGAAAGAGCGTCTTGAAGCAATAACCTCAGTGAAGGAAACAGTTGAAGGTTTGAGTGATCTTGACCAAAAGGCTGAAATTTTGGTTCGCTTACTATGTGCACTTCCTGGCTGGTGTGAAAAGAATGTCCAGGTTCAGCAGAAGGTCATTGAGGTTATTACACACATTGTTTCGACTGTGTCAAAGTTTCCAAAACGATTTGTTGTTTTATGTATATTAGGGGTGTTTGAAAGAGTGTCGGATATTAAAACTCGTGGACATGCCATGAAATGTCTTACTTCATTTTGTGAGGCTGTCGGTCCCTGCTTTGTCTTTGATACACTGTTTAGGATCATGAAAGAGCACAAGAATCCCAAGGTTCTCAGTGAAGGTCTACTTTGGATGGCTACTACAGTGGAAGATTTTGGAGTTTCACACATAAAACTGAAGGATGTAATTGATTTTTGTAAGGATGTTGGACTACAATCTAGTAATGCAGCTACAAGAAATTCAACGATCAAGCTTATTGGCATTTTACATAATTTTGTTGGTCCAGATATTAAGGGATTTCTGGTAGATGTAAAGCCAACACTCCTAAGCACCCTTGATGCAGAGTATGAGAAAAATCCGTTTGAGGGTTCAGTGGAAGCTCCTAAGAAGACCATAAAATGTTTAGATTCTGCTTCAGTTTTAAGTGGATCTGGTTCTGACTGTTTGCCACGTGAGGATATAAGTGGAAAGATTACGCCAAATTTAATAAAAAATTTAGGCAGTTTTGATTGGTGGTATGATGAAGAGGGATTGTTCAACCTTGATGAAAAGGGCCGAGCAGAGAGACAGCAATGTGCTGTTGCTGCTTCAAATGCTATACGCAATTTTTCCTTTATGCCAGATAATGAGACAGCAATGGCTCAACATCGGCATTGCCTTGAGACAAATATTTTAGTTTTGGATGTCAAGTTCCTCTATGGTTGTTTGAAACCAACAATTGCCGTGCTGTACCAACAACTAGATATATCTGCTGCCAGATCTTTAAATCAGTTGGGAAGTAGTGAAAAATTATATGAAGCGACATATCATTTTGAATCGAACTCTATTGAACTTAAGCCACCTCCACCAATCAAAGAATTGCTACCGCGCCTAACTCCAATTTTTAAAAACAGACTTGAAAAAGTACATGAAATTTGTATAGATCTTGTGGGCAGAATTGCTGATCGTGGTGCTAAGTTTGTTCCTACCAGAGAATGGATGAGAACATGTTTCGAGCTCTTGGAGATATTGAAAGCCCATAAGAAGGGAATACGAAGGGCATCTGTGAACACATTTGGATACACGGCAAGGGCAATTGGGCCTTAGGATGTTCTTGCAACTGTACTAAACAACTTGAAAGTTCAGGAACGTCAGAACCTTGTCTGTACAACTGTAGCTATTGCTATTGTTGCGGAGACTGAGATGGGCAAGGACTACATATATGCAGTGGCACCATTACTTGAAGATGCACTTATGGATCGAGATCTTGTGCACAGGCAAACGACAGTTTCAGCAGTGAAACACATGGTTAGCATCGATCCGGACGTCTGTGTCGTAGATGATGGCCAAGCACACGGGAAAATTGTTTCGATATCCATCGATTCGGAGACTCCCAAATCGTCTTCAGGGATTAAGAAGGTCGTGGTTCCTCTATTGGACAATACTTCTGTAGCCATCAAAATTCAGTCGTTTTTCCGAGGGTTTTGCGCCAGGATGGGTGCACCGCTAAAGAATTTTGAGGTGAGCAGTGATGTGAAGGCAAGGGCCGAAGATATACGGCAGCGTTTTGCTGATCGTAAAATTATGGAGTCGATCCTTCAGAATGAAAAGGAACGGTTGAAGATCACCGAGGGCAGACGTATAATCTTCCAGTCCATTCTAAATGGATTAGAGAGTTGGCCATCGGTATACTGTATGCTCCCCCCACTTCCGGCCCATTTGTTACCAAAATATGTAATACAATTTGTGTGCAACGGTGAACGTGTATATGCGATGATTCCACGTTTCCAAACAAAAGAACAAGTGGTGCAGCGTGAGGTGCTACATGGAAATACAATGATCAATCGATACGTTATGCCATACGTTGTGTCCATAGTATGGACGTCGCCGGCGAATTATTAAATTATATAAAATTTATATAGTTTATAATTATATATTATATATAGTTTATAATTATATATTTTATATAATTAATAAAAAGAAAATTAATTAAATTTAAAAAAAATATATATTTATTATTATTAAAAAAAAAAAAAGCACTGCCGTGAACGTATGTATTGGAAATCTCTTCAGTGAGCAAAAGTGGAATAAACATTTCAGATCATCAGTCTCACTTTTCTTTATACATCGCAGTTGGAGGCATGTCGTTCTCGCACAGATTTTGAGAGCTTCGGGATAATATATGGCAGTTAAATGTTTTGTATTTTCAGTGGAGATAGCGGCTTATCCTGAGACAATAATAGTAAGCACGTCAGCATAACACTCAATTTCAGCAAAACATTCAAATTTCAGCAAAACATTGGCGGAATGAGTAATGCACCGAAACCGATCTTCGTAAACAGTATGATTCTTAATGTCGTAAATTGGGAATTGATTCTTGAATACCACAGTATGCCATCTCAATTAAAAAGACACATATCTAAGAGAAATCTGAGAGTTATGAAGAATTCCATGTACCCACAAAAGGACAGACGTCTTGAGATTATCTAGCTTGCATATTTCTTGAATATAATGGTGCCTAATTAAGAGTTGGTAAAGAATATTCTATATGTTGAAAGTGATTGACCCCAAGATTATCCGTTTTATGGATTATTGGAATTGTAGCTTCTATGTATTGAACTGATTCCAAGCGATAAATTCAACCTATGAAATTATTTGCATTGTAGAATCTAAATATGAAGGCCGAGGTACAAAATCAATATTAATATTATCTTTTTAGTAAAATTTGACGTCAGCAAAGTGAAGAAAATTGTTCAGGATTAAGATAAGATGTCAAATTACATAGGTCAAAAGGTTAAGCTTTGAGGACAAAGCTTTTCAAAGAAGGAGGCAATGTTATGAATCTAATTCATAACTTAAGTATTAAATATAGTCATTAATAGAATAAAAAAGAATAAATGTAATTACTAGTTAATCAATTAGGATTATGTTAAATAGTCATTAGGTTAATGAAAAGGCATGTCTAAAAGACATGCCCATTCGTGAAAAGGTACCTGCATAGGTATAAAAGCGGGACCTCATTGTAATCATTCAATCATGTCATATATCTTATCAATAAAATATTATTATTATAAATACCTCTTGTGTATTTTTATAATTAAAGCTATTTCTGCTATCAAAGTCAACAAGCATACAAGTCTTCTGCTACAGTATTCAAATTTACGAATTCCGCTGCTACATCCAAGTGGCATCTTCCTCTGGTTTATCCTTCCATTTGATCAAGTACTAAAAGTACTCTTGTCCTCTGGTCCTTTTGAACACTCTCTTGTCCAATATCTTCTCTGGTTGCAATGGCTGAGCTGGAGGTAGCTGTTCTTTCCACTCAATCTGTTCCTTGTCTGCTGATCTGTCCTCTGCACCATCATTTTCATACTTGTACAAATCTGCAACATTAAAAATGGGAGATATTGCAACATCAGGTGGCAATTCAATCTTATAAGCATTTGCAGAAAACTTTCTAAGTATCTTGCATGGCCCAATCTTTTTGAACTTCAATTTATTATACTGCTTCTTTGGGAACCTCTCCTTTCTCAAGTGTGCCAAAACCAAGTCTCCTACTTCAAAATGAACTTCTTTTCTGCTCAAGTCTGCTCTGTTTTTGTATTTGATGCTGCTGCCTTGTAGTTGCTGTTTCACTTGTTCATGTATGGCCTGGATCTCTGAAGCAAATTCTTCACCATCTGCACTCCTTAACTCTGCTCTTCCCAGATTTCTTAATTCTGATATTCCTCTAGGATGCATTCCATAAACAATATGAAATGGAATCTGCCCTGTGCTTCTGTTTGGTGAATCATTATATGCATATTCTGCCTGAGGAAAAATATGATCCCACTGCTTGGGATGTTCTCCTGCAAGACTCCTCAACAAATTTCCCAAACTCCTATTCACTACCTTAGTTTGTCCATCAGTCTGGGGATGATAAGCTGAGCTGAAACTCAGTTTGGTACCAGGTTTCTTCCACAATGTCCTCCAAAAGTGACCCACAAATCTGGTGTCTCTGTCTGAAACAATACTCCTAGGCAACCCATGCAATCTAACAACTTCTTTGAAAAACAAGTTAGCAACATGGGTGGCATCACTAGTTTTGTAACATGGAATAAAATGTGCCATTTTGGAGAATATATCCACCACAAAAAAGACTGTATCATTCCCTCTCTGAGTCTTGGGTAACCCTAGGACAAAATCCATACTCACCATGTCCCAAGGCCTGTCTGGAATAGGTAAGGAAGTGTACAATCCTGCATTCTGGCTCCTTCCTTTGGCATATTGACAAATATTGCAATTCTTCACAAACTTGTCCACTTCTGTTCTCATCTTGGGCCAGAAATAAAAGTGACTCAGCTGCTCATAAGTCTTGTCAGTACCAAAGTGTCCAGCAAGTCCACCACTATGCTTTTCTTTGATCAAATTTTCTCTCATGGAACATTTTGGTATACACAGTTGATTATTTCTGAATAACAAGTCTTCCTGCAGAAAAAAATCCAGCCACTGACTTCTATCTGTCAAAATAGGGTTACTACATGCCTCAAATGCTTCTATAAAATCTGGATCTATTTTATATAATTCCTTGAGAAAATAAAATCCTGTAACCTCAAAATTAGTCTCTTGAACAAGCAAATGTCTCCTACTCAAAGCATCAGCTACTTTATTGGCTTGGCCACTTATATGTTTCAAAACAAAATTAAAACTTTGGATATACTCAACCCATTTAGCATGCTTATGTTTCAACTTGGGCTGCTGTACAATATACTGTAAAGCATGATTGTCAGAATACAATACAAACTCCCTGGACATCAAATAATGTCTCCACTTCTTTAGTGCTTGGACAATTGCATAGAATTCCTTCTCATAAGAGGAATAATTTCTCCTGGTATCATCAACTTTTCACTGAAATAGGCTACAGGCCTATCATCCTGACTCAAAACAGCTCCAATGGCCTCCCCACTGGCATCACATTTTACTTGAAATGGTTTGGTGAAATCAGGCAGAATTAAAACAGGCTTCTCTGTTATCTTTTGCTTCAAAACCTTAAAATTTCTCTCTGCTTTAGAAGTCCACTTAAATGGATGTTTTCTCTTCTTTATGGTCTCAATTATGGGTGCATTAATCTTACTGAAGTTTCTTATAAACTTTCTGTAAAAACTAGCAAGTCCATGGAAACTTCTTACCTCAAAAACATTCCTGGGTGAAGGCCACTCCAAAATTGCCTTAACCTTTTATGGGTCCATCTTCAATCCTTCTACAGAAACAACGAAACCCAAATACACCAGCTCTTCCTTCATGAATGAACATTTCTTCAGATTTATCAGCAGTTTCTCCTGGTGCAGCTTCTTCAAGACATGATTAAGATGCCTTAAATGTTCTTCTCTAGTTCTGCTGAAAACTAAAATATCATCCAAATACACTATCACAAATCTACCAATGAATTCCCTCAATACTTCATTCATGAGTCTCATGAAAGTGCTAGGTGTATTAGACAACTCCAAAAGGCATTACCATCCATTCATACGCCTCATTTGTTTAAAGTGCTTTCCACCTGTCACCCTCTTGCAATTCTAACTGGATGGTATCCACTACGTACCATCTGAAAAATATTTAGCACCACTCAAACAAATTCATCAAATCCTCAATTTGGGTAAGGGAATCTGCATTCTTTGAAGATCTTATTAATTGTTTCCGCATCAAGAGCATCTCCAGCCTCCATCCTCTTGAAGCTCTTTAAAACTGCCTGGTATTGCACATGGAGTCGACTTTCGATCAAATTCTTTGTCCACTCGCCTGTACTCTTGTCTCCCGATTTCTTCATTTTCTTTGGGAGTCATTCCCAGAAACAACCTTATCTAGCTGAGCTTAACTGGTGACAACACCTATCCGATGGCCGATCTTTCATGTGCTCTCACAAATCATCCACAACAATGTCACAATACTCATCTAACATTTCTTGGATTTCTACTGGCAAATCAGAAATCTTTGTAGAAGTGAGAATTACTTTTGGTTTACAAACTAAAGCAAAGCTTATCTCTTCTTCTTCTATCTGCTGCAGATATTCCTTCTCGCTCAGCAGCAAGGTCTTTGGATCAATCACTCTGTTGGATGGCTCTCCTTCTTCCATGGGAATCAATAAATGATGTACCCCATCTTTGAAGAACTTGTAAGTGTTCTTCTTGCCATCATGCACTGCTGCTCTGTCAAACTGCCAAGGTCTACCCAGCAGTATATGACACACATCCTTGGGCATTACATCACACAAAACCTTGTCCTTGTAATTTCCCATTTGCAACTCTATTTCACACTGTTCTTTCACAACCAGCTGGTGCCCTTTATGCAGCCAGGACACCCTGTAGGGAGTGGGGCGCTCCCTAGTCTTCAGCTTCAGTTTTTCTATCACCTCAGTGGAAACCAATTGTCTGTGCTGCCACTATCAATGATTAGCTGGCAGCATTTCCCTTGGACTTTGCATATGCTCCTAAACAAAGTCTTCCTGTGTGCAGGTTCGGTGACTTCTTTGGTTTGTTTCAACAAGACCTTATTAACCACCAAGGACTCTCCCCTCTCTGGAAGAAATTTTTCTTCAATTTCTGCTTCTTCTTCAATCTGGGCAACAACAACATTTCTTGGACCAGCACCCACATTCTCTGGGCATTCATAATGCTTGTGTCCCACTCCTTGACATCTATAACACCTCAGCTCTCTGCCTCTGCCTCTGTCTCTGCCTCCTATTCCTCTTCCTCTGTAAGAACCCCTTCTGCCATTTGCATCCTCCTCTGTAGATGCATTCTGAGGTGAGCTACTGTTAGCTCCATCCCTGGGGGTAGGCTTTCCTCTACCACCCTGACTTACCTTCCCACGAAAAGTACCTCTCTTCTTGGCAGACTGTTTTCTCAGGAGTTTCTCCTCTGCTTTCAAGGCCATCTGATAGGCCTCTTCCACTGTCTTAGGAGACAGAAGACCAATCTCATCTTGGATTTCCAGTCTGAGACCATTCACATATCTGGTAAGTTCTTTGGTGTGTCTTGGAATTGCCCAAATTTATGCTCCTTCAGAATCTCCTCTGTATTATTCCATCACAAGAACCTCTGTCTCCGTGCCTTATTTGCAGTAATGCTGCTCTGAGTAACTGCCTGTAAGAATTTACTCCTTAAGGTTTGAAGCCACTTGTTCTGGTCTGGGCTTTGATAGGTTGTTTGCCAACTTGTAATCTTTCTCGCCTCGCACTCCATTTATCCAAAGTGCAGCATGTCCCGCCTTGTCATCAAATTTAATCTCTTTTATCTTCATACTTTATTTCTTCATAAATCTCCAAGCACTTGTTTGTCTGCTCCTATCCAAATTCACCAAATTCTTCTGGCTGGATTCAGTCTCCCTGTATAACTCGACACTTCAATTCTGGGCTTAACTGCAGATCCCAGAACAGTTCTAAGGAGCCTCAAATTAGGAGGAATTTCAACATTTTCTTCAGCTTCTTCCATTTCAGGTTCGCTTATGTCTTCAGGATCTCTGGTCTGTCTTCGCTCCATGACATCCATTTTGGCCTCGACCCTCTGCAACACCTCCAACACCTCTGCGTTGGCTACAGGTCTCCTCCTACCAGCACATCTACCAAGTCGGATTGCCATGTCAGCAAACAGCTCAAACTTCCCGCTCTGATACCACAAATGGCACAGTAACAACCGCAAGTCCGTCCAACCAAAACCGGTCAACAATGACGTGGTTCAGTCAACAAGGTATTTTTTTTCCTCTCGGAAATGTTATTTATCAATTTTAGAAAAATTTATAAATAAAATTACTTGGTAGCTTTAGAATGTTATAACTAATCCCCGGCTTATATATATACGTTACCAACTTAACAAAGCTATCACTCTATGCCTTTATATATATATACCCCGACACTTTATAGTTATTAGTTAAACCTTCGGATTTTATACGTATACACTATGCTTTGGACAAAATTTATAATTCATAATTGATCGTTGTGCTCACCTCTACATCTATATATATATATATATATATATATATATATATATATATATATATATATATATATATATGTCAATAACCAATCAAATGCGTGTACCGTACCCCTTTTATCCTCCGCACACGTTTATTATCATTCGTGCATCTATGTCCCACGTCCACCGTCCGATGTTCCCGCGCCAGATCGACGATTCTCGTGCATTTCGCCCGGCGTCCTGGTATGAGGGTTAACGTGCGAAGGCGCAAGTTAACGAGCGGTTTTCAAACAGTTCTTTGGCCACGTGTTCGACGGTCTATGGATTCGCTTCCTGCTCTACGGATACCACTTATGGTCGGAAGGCGGTGCTGAAATGGGGAAAATCCACTCTCCAAAACCACTCGCGGTTTTCCACGATGTTTAACCAAAGTTAATGCGGTTACGTCCTCCTTCGAATTTGTTAACTCAGAGTTAAGTCTCCGGTTGGGGGGGGATTCACAAACAAATACAAATTTCTTTGTTACGCGGGATTCCATTACTCTAAGCAGAGTTCCACGACCCTGCTCCTCCATACAGACTTCGCTTCCATACGGATTTCTTTACGGAATTTAAAGACAGAGAACGGAATGTTAGTACACAAACGCCTCACAATCAAACGAATTACCACGCAATTAACATTCCAAGGCAATTAGATAGTCAACAAAGCAGAAATTCATTCAATTGGGGCAATCGACAATACACAGAGTTTATTGCAAGGATTCCTCTATTCTTCTTCTTGCTCTCCTCCTTTCAATTACATCCGAGAATACATTTATACATATACACATATGACTCCTCGGTTCCTCTATGAGGACCGTTTCGGAAACCAAAAGCCTATTACAATTTATTCAATAACTGAACTGACAGCTAGACAAACTGAGCTGTTCGACTTCCTCTGACTCTAATTAATCTAAAGAATTACAATCAGCTAAGGTATTGACACCTAGCTGTAATAATTCGAATGTTTCCAAACCCTCCTAGCCACAACATGTGGACAAAACCTCCTACATTGTTGGCTAATGCCTAATGCCCCTGCATCATCCATGCTTCAAGTCTATCCTTTGAA
>JAXQQM020085638.1:0-29368 GCA_034641835.2 Pinus albicaulis | reverse complement strand
AAAGGAACAATCACTTTTGTGTGCGTTTTTAAGAGAAAAGGCATAAAATGCTTGATTGAATTAAATATAGCAAAAGATTGTTTTCCAACAGCAGAATAATTCAGCTCAGCTCCTTGCAGATTTGAGCTGAAGAAAGAAATCGGTGCTTCAATTTTTTGATCATTGAGTTGTGTTAAAACAGCAGCATAAGAAGTTTCGGTTGCCAAAGTATACAGAATAAAATCATTAGAAAAATTGGGAGTATTCAATGCAGGTGCATCAATAATTTCCTTCTTGATTGCATTGAAGGTTTCTTTTTCTTTATGACCCCATTTGAACATTGAGTTTTTTCTAATCATATTTTGCATAGGAAAAACAATTAAAGAAAAATCTGGAATGAATCTTTTTACAAAATTAATCTGACCTAGAAATGATTGCATGGAATTTTTATTGTGAGGTAAAGAAATGTCAAAAATTTATTTAACTCTATCAGGATTGATATATATACCATCTTTTGATAGAACAAACCCTAAGAGTTTTCCTTGATCAAGAGCAAAGAAATATTTCTTTGGGTTTAATGAAATACCAAATCTTCTACATCCTTCAAATATTTGTTTCAGATCTTGTAGATGATTGGATCTCTTCTTTGAAGGAGTTTAGTTGCAACATTAGCTAACAAGTCAGCTGATGTGTTTTGATTCCTGGAAATAGAAGAAATATTAAATGCTAGAAATTGAGTGGTAAGATCTTGTACTAGGGTTTGATAGTGTTTAAGATGTCTTGAAAGACAATGGATAGTATTCCTCACTTGTCTTATGACAATTTCAGAATCTCCATGAACTTTCAGGTATTTTACATTTAACCCTATGGCCTTATAAAGCCCTTGAATCAAGGCTTCATATTCAGCAACATTATTAGTGCACTCAAATTCTAATCTACATGATAACATAGTTTTTTGTCCTTTTGGATCAATTAGGATGCATCCTGCTCTTGCTCCATCATTAGATTTCGATCCATCAAAATATAATGACCAAAATAAATTTCTATCTATGAGTTTATCTACAAAAGAATCAGAAATATTTACAATTATGGAAGAATCGGATTGCGAAAAATTTTCAATTTGAGAAACAGAAGTATTTACAGAGAATGGTGATTGTGGTGCAGTAAAATTTCCAAGAAAATACTCGGCAGAATAATCTCCAAGAATATTATTGTTCAAAGCTACAGTTTCATTTGGTTGCTTGAATTTAGTCACAGTGTGCGTCATATGTTTCTCTCGTTCGAATTTGATTTGATTAGGTTTCCCTTTGTAGGGAAGCCACATATGTGAATAATCTGTTGAGATATAACCATTAAGTTTCGCAGACCAGTCCCTACTTAAGACTAACCCATAGAATTCTGGAATATCTGCAATAAGAATATCAATTCTTTGGACAATCCTAGGGTCAAAAGCTAGTCTAATGGTAACTGAATTGATTTCTCCAATAATTTGAACCTTGGAACGATCCAATTGTACGATATGAACAAAAGATTTTTGAGGTTCGATATTCAATTTAGCACAAATTAAAGAAGGCATTATATTGGAAGATGCTCCTGAATCAATCAAACAATTATGCAAATTCTTATTGTAGATTTCATAGGTTAGCATAAATGGAGGTGTCTGAGAACCTGATCTTTCTCCAATAAGAACAGTGTTGAATGCATCTACTTTGTCTGGTGGCTTACCAGTTCCTTTAGCTGCTTTAGCTACTACACCACTTGGTAAAGGAGCAATAGGTGTAGCATTTAACTCTTTTAATAACAACTTTTGTTGATGTTTGAGTTTGCTGAGTTCATGTAATGAGATATTCGCTTTAGTCTTTTTCATGTCCTCAACAATATTATAATCCATCAAATCTGATACTACCAGAGTTTTGGATGATGATGTGGGAGGATTGGGAGATGATGGATGATTGTGAGTGGGTAATGAAGAAGTCTTTTTTGCAGGATTTTTGTCTTTGGTACTTGGAGTTGTATTTTTCTTCTTTGGAACAGTTTGAGCAGGTTCTGATGTAGATTTTCTCCTCGTACTTATAGGCATAGCTTCTTATTCTATGTCACTATCTGAATTGGGGAGAATGAAATCCCACATTCCATTTAATTCAACTTCTTCTTCTCTTTCATCTTCTTCATCTGATATTAGAGGATTGTCTTCTTCTTCATCATCTTCTGATTCTGATTTGGAAATTGCATTGGGAGGTTTTGATTCACTTTGATTTCTCCTAAAATTTCTAAATGGTTTCTTTGTAGACATTTCTGCTACCTGTTTCTTAATCTCAACCATCTCATTAGACATGGTTTTGAGGACCTTCTGTAAAACTTCCATGTCATATGGATCTCTTGATGTCTTTTTTTTGGAATCATCTTTAAAAGTGACTTTCTTTGATTTTCTTTCATCAACGACATTTTTCTTATCAAGAGCAATCATCTGCTTTTCCACTGAAATAGCTTCCTTCATATTTTCAGCTAGAGTTGCCTTTGCAGCTCTATCTACGAAAATTTCTATATTTGAGGGTAAAGTGTTAATGTTCCATTCACTTCTAACTTGTTCACTTGGTTTAGATGTTGTAGGGATCTTGTTCAAGAGTTTATTAAATCATGAGTTAAATTATTTAATGGGTTCTTTTGATTGAGTCTTTAAATTGGAGAGATCATTAATTAAGGTAGAAACTGATCTATCATCTCCATATTTAGTTAAAAATTGTTCCTCAAACATATCCCAATCAGTGATAGAATCAGCAGGTAAGGAAAAGTACCAGGATCCTATTGTTCCTTGTAAAGTATAGGGAAATAATCGGACTACAACATCTTCATGCAACACTTGATTCAGATTTATAGCAAGCATGAAGTTATTGATATGTTCTTTTGCTGATACACCACTATCTGGACTAAACTTTGGGAGCCATTTTTCTGGATGATCAGGTTGATCCTGCAAAGGTGCAACAATATTCATAGCTCCTGGTCTGGTCCATGGTCTTTGTGCTTGTTGTGCCATTCTTGTAATGATAATAGATGAAATAGAAGGGATAACTGGTATATTAGTAGTAACCGTTGAAGTACCAGAAGAAACAATTAAAATTTGAGTAGATGTGGTTTGAGGAGATGAAGATTGAGCAGATGAAATCTGAGCAGAGGAGGAATATTGAGCAGATGTAGATGAGACTACTGTACTTTCTTGATTTGGAGCTTGGGAAATAGTTATTTAAATATGTGCTGAAGAACTGGTATGATCCAGGTGGAATTTGATGGAATCAAATTCATCCCGAAAGTTGTAGTCCTCTGATAGAGCTTTCTAATGATGTATCATGTGCGTCAAACGGAGATAGTATGCCAAAGTTACGTCCTGGGAAGTTGAAACACCAATTTACCCAAACGGGGCCCATAGTTTTGGCGCTTCATCTCCTAGGGTTAGGTTTTTGGGATGTTTAGGGTTCTCCATTATTTATCAATAATAAATAGGCCATCGAGCATCATTCACTAGTACAAAATGGCTAATTAGTTACTAAAAAAATGACTAAAATTTGCATATAAACGACTATTTTTCGGTCGGTGACCAATAGTAGCTAATTTACAGTATCTTATAACGCGACCAAATTTTGGTCGTTTTTAGCTTAGTCATTAATTGGTTCTCTGAATTTTGTTGTCTAGTTGTATATTTGGTCATTAATTTAGTCACTGATTTAGTCATTGATTTAGCCATTGATTTGATCATTAATTTAGTCATTGATTTGGTCATTGATTTAATCATTGATTTGGTCATTAGTCGTCACAATTAATGACCAAATATACAACAAAACATATTATTATATGATCACCCGAGAAAACCAATTAATGACCATAGAAATATGACCAAAATGTTGGTTTTGTTATAAGATACTGTAAATTAGCTACTAATAGTCATATATATGCAAATTTTAGTCATCATTTGAAACCAATTAATGACCGAAGAGATATGACTAAATTTTAGTCATGTTATAAGATACTGTAAATTAGCTACTAATAGTCGTATATATGCAAAATTTAGTCGTCATTTGTAGTCACAAATTTATCATTTGCAGTAGTAATTTATTCATTATATAAACAACTAATTTAGTAGTTTATATTCATTTAATTTACTTTCATTAATAATCATTATAAATGACTAATTTAGTCGTATATTCATTTTATTTGTGTTCATCATTAATCAATATAAACTACTAATTTCGTAGTTTTAAATTGATTTTTTGTTCATTATTAATCAACATAAATTAATTTGTATGATTTAAAAAATGTCATACAATGTGCATGTTTATCTAATATGAAAACACAAAGTCACATATTTTTATTATAATACTAAGTAATATCAAGTGCAACTATAAATAATTTCAACCACATAAATTATATTATATGAAATGTTAAAGTATTACAATATGATTTTCCAACTTAATATTGGTTGGACTACAATTTACACATGAAATGGTGTTTCATCACTTCAAAACATTATCGTTGTGTTTTCAAGGCATTGCAGGTGAATTCACCAACTCTAAAGACTTGACCATCGGTCTTTATATGTGTGTCTTATGCGGGATATTAGCTCTAAGAGTATCACCGGACCAGTTCTCCTCTCTCTCTCTCTCTCTTTTCATTTGTCGCTCCAATGTTATTGCTCCCCTCTTTTTTCAATTCATGCTTCTTACCATCAATACTGAGTTCACTTTCTGGAAACAAAAGAAGATACAATGCAGAGTATAAAACATGAAAGACAATGAACACTAGAATATAAACTAAATTAGACTATAAATACTTTATACGACATATACCTCAACACCAGCAATGTCAAAGCGATTTTTCCCCATACAAGTAAGAAACTCGAACAAATTTTCTTCATTGGGTGATAATTTCCACTATAATGTGGCCAGATAACCTATATAAACAAAGCAAATAAAACATCACCATATATAGAAAAGAATGCCTTAGTAACTTAGTATTCAAATTTCAAGGAAAGCTTAGGAACAATAATGTCAACTAAGTTATATGTTAAAAATCTCAAGTTGTAGATAGCTTGTGAAAACAAATAATCTGAGGTGTGATGTTTAATCCTTGTCTTTTTATTCACAACAAAATTTCATTTTCTAACGCATGAACTTAGTCAAGTGTATAAACAACATGTACTCAAATAACAACATGAAAGTAACTTTTTCTAATAGTCAAGAAAATATTTTAACACAAAATAGCTATAACGATTCCAATCAATATAGTGTAATACTAATCTCATCTTCAAGCTTTGGTTGTTGTTTAAATGGACACGGTAGTAAGTATTTTCAATTTCATAGTCAAAATACAAAAAAAAATCAAAAGAAATGTCCAAAATACAATCAAACAATAAAGAGAGGATATCATGGAATGGAAATTGCAATTAAAAAAAAAAATACCTATCCACTGATGTCGTGTCTGGCATTCCTAAAAAAATTTCTTGCCCAAAATAACCATGAGGTGAAATAATCAAAACATTAAAAACTATAGGAATTCCTACTAGAAACACTTCCAAAGTCGATGGCTTGGGTGTCTAAGCGATCTCTAACAGCAAATGAACCATATCCGAGACGTGATATGCATCATCTCCCCATCCTTTTTCCAATCAAATTTCCTGTAACCTACCCACAGTAGAGTCAAGTAACAATCAAACAAAGACATTGACATTTGTTTTTATCTTTTATATCTATAAAATTTGAACCTGATTTGCTTCATGAACATATTAATTCATATTTAAAGCCTTCCTGACATATGAGAAAGAATCAATCAAATAGGGCATCAGAAAAATCAACCTCAAGGAGGTCCTCAAACAACTTCTACAATATCAATATTTTTCTTTTTGTGATATCTTGGGTAGAAAAAAGAACATATCTACAAAAGAAAAATGCATATATTACTTATGGTCAAACTTTGTATATGGTGTATTCTTAAGCAGTTTTTAAAGATGTTCCTCCGCCTTTACCAAAGTGAATTGTAGCTTGGTTAAACTATGTATCCTTTCATTCAACATCAATTTTTGCAAGATAAATGTCACACATTATTCTTTCCCATTTCTCAACATGATACATATGATAAATTGAAAGTCGCATAAAACGAAGAGCAAACCCTTTTCTAAGCAAAACAAACAAACAAACAATGTCTCTAATAAAAATTCATTATAATATTAGAAAATGAAAGGAGAGTGAATGATTTTTGTTGTTTGAATTTACCTACTTTTCTTATGAAAGTGCTCGAGCTTCAAAAACCAACAAATGTGAGGGAAGTCGCAAATGTGAAAAAAATTATGTTGACCTAATTTGTAGACTTCTTCAAAATGACGTGAATGATGCCATTTTCAGCTGTGGTAAATCTCATAACAAGAAATGGCATGTATTCTAATAAATTACATTGCAATGACTACCATGGGCCTCCATGGGTTATAGGTCCTCAATATGTTAATCTTGATGATGAAAGAGAGATGGCAACGATAAGTATGGGTGGTCCTAGTTTGTATGGTGGATATCTTCAAACCAAGGTCGTCAACTTAATGAACCTAGGTTCTGACATGGTAAACCTAGATCTGGCCTTCACCCAATTTCATTCCATCATACTTTGTCAAGACTCAAGAGGACATAATGGTCCTTCCGCTTATAATAGGGTTGCTTTTGAGGTTATACATAAATCTTACCAAATCAAATGGATTTTTGGGCTCCAAGAGATATGGATAATTTAAATGATAAAAATTGTATGTTTTTTTCCCAAGATTCAAATGTAAGGATACATTTTGTGGATTTTAATAATAAATAGAATGAGAGAAATCATCCAAGAGGAGAATCTACTAGTCATTGTGATTAAAGAAATACTCATAGATAATAAGACTATTTAGGTTTGAATCAAAGATGGTGTTGATTCTTGTAGCTCCTCAATTGTTGGTAGTTTTTAAGGTAGGAATTTCAGTTCTTCAAGGATGGGGTCCTTCAGAATAATTGCATCTACCTTGGTCATATCACCCAAAAGCAAAACATAATCAACAAAGAGTAAATATGTCAAGTTTAAGGCAAATCCTATTTGTATAGTTGTCAAGCTTATAGTTCTTTTCTACTCTGTTATAACTCTGTTGATACCACCTACTCTACAATGAAAAATGGAAGACGAGACATTAGTCATACCTACCCATGGTATCTTGTAAGCATGATAGAAGAATAGGCTGAGCCATTAATTATAATTGCACATATATTGAGGAAATACAAGTCATTATCTAGTTAACCAATTGCACATGGAACCCTATATGGATGAGTAGCCTTAAATAAATCCAATTTTCTCTGTCATATGCCTTAGAAAGACAAAACTAACATTGCTGGTAATTTTTTGGTTTCATTTTATAAATTACTTCTTGGAAAAATCCTATTCTGTAATGGATTTGTTTCCCAGGAAGGATGCAAAATTGTTCTAATGACATGGAATCAGCTTAGTGGATTTTGACCCTGTATGACCAAGGAACTCAGGAGCCTTGGACACATCCACAGTAGCATCCTCTAATGAAAATAGTACAGTCTCCAACCTAGAAACATCAAAATTATATATAGTTATAATTCATAATCGCAAATTACCATAGACTCTAGCAGTCCTTAATTAAATTCAAACTCGAATAAGAACAAACACAAAATTTCATATTACCCTTCAGTAAGTTGTCCTTGATTTAGCAAGATAGGCTCAGACTTGCATAAATGTGTAAGTAGATTCCAAAAAATATCAATTTCAACATCTTTCCTAAAAAAAGAATCTAATATCCAAAGTGAAACCATAGTTGAATGGAACAATGGTGCTTTAAGGTCATCCACACAAAAAGTTGCCTCCTTCAAATATCTCACACTGGATGGTATGCCATGCAAAATTAAGAAAAGGCCAGGGAAACCTGTCGACTTCTCTAAAAGACATAATGAAAATGCATGGAAGATTTGTAAAGGAATGCGCCTGTAATATTCTTTGATTGCCATTTCAGCCTTTTTCCTAAGTTGAAACTCAATGATTTGTGAACTCAAAGTTATTTGAGAAGAATGTTCTTACAATTGAAATTCATAATTTGCAATCTTCCCACCTCTGTCACCTGATGAGTATGAATTCTTAAACTCTCTTATATGATTATCCAAAAAAATTATTTCCTAGACACATTATTTTTCAAATAAAGGCTTTTCTGCAGCATAAGTCCTTGTCAAAATTTCATCCCTCATACCAACTAGCATCTAGTCAAAACTACAACTGGAAATCGGACCTGCACCTATTTTTCTATTACTCACGATGTGAATAGTGGAATATATGCTAGATCACTCTTAGCATATGGCAGAGGTTGAGTCCTCCCTCTTATTCCCTTGTCAAGACCTCCCTTGGGACCAAGATTCAAGTGGCCATCATCAAAAGCTCTGTTTGTTGAAGGGGTTGGCAAAGACTGATTTTCAAATTGATCCCTATCAACAATCTGAGCATCTTGACTGGTGAATCCACAGTCACATGGTCCCACATGGGGTTGTGGCCCTTTAATCCCACCCATATGTGGAAGTGAACCTGTCTGTGCATCTGCCATGTAAGGTGGCATCACAGGTCCTCTCACACCATGATCAAGTGGTGTCACAAGTCTCCAATCTGAATGACCCATATTGATACCTCGAGAGTGGCCTCCCTATCCATGTAGTTCTTGCACAACATCCTGATGCACTTCCTCTATTTTCTTGGGGCCCTCAACTTTCTTCCTTTGTTGTCATCTATTCCTCCTCGGATCAATCAGATCCTTCAACATGAACCTCAGCCTAGAGAGAGGCCCTTGGTTATTGGAAATTTTTGTCATCCTATCGAAGTAAGCATCAATATGATCCTTGGCCTATCATATGACCAATAGTGCTCATCAGTTTGCACAAAGCTTCAACATTTTCCTCCCCTGGATGTTGAAATTCACCAATCAATTTCTTGACGCATGCATGCATAATTCTTTCGGTCAATATACTTTATTTATAAATCTCACCAATAAACGTTGTATTTCCTACCATTCATCGTCATGTTGCAGCCTTCTTCTCCTATATTTCTTCTGCTGAAAGTATTTTTTCACCATGCTCTTCTGCTTTCTCAGCCTCTGCCTCTTCTCTTTCATCCTTTTCAAATTATTCTTGACATTTTTTCAAAAGAACTCACTTGAAAACAACCTTCTCATTATGTTCATAAAATTCTGGTATTCCTACAGCAAGATGAAAACTGAATTTTGCATACATGTCACAAAAAAAGCTCCATCAAGGCTTTGTCAAATATTTGAGATATTATACCATGAAGACATTATGCCAATTCAATGTTCACTTATTTAACCTGCTCAAAAAGTTTCTCAAAGTTTTGGGGCATTAATTTATTAAGGATGGATTTAATTTGTCTTTGTTTCAACTGATCCTCATAGGAAACCTTGCCCACTTCATATATGTTCTCTGATATATGAATTGTGGGCAGAGAAGGTTGTGGAGGAGGAATCAAACCCTTCTACGAACCAGAAGCACGCTACCACCTATCAGGATCAGAATTATTTCTCACTAGTCCAACTTGTGGAAGTGGTGCTTACACATAAGGCCCTCCAGGAAGGATGACATTCATACTCATTTGTGTTGCACAGGTATTTCTTGAAAATCCAATATTATAACCTTGGCCAGGTTGAAACACAGTAGAGGAAACACTAAGATCTGCATCCATCCGCATATCACAACCATCAAAAAAATCATCCACTGGCTTGGCCCATCTATCATCATCCAAATTGGACATATTTATCCCACGATGTTCAAGTAGATAATTCCCACTCAGCTACCTATCAAGTCCTCTTGCAGTTCTTGCTAATCCATCAGCCTCTCCTACATGACTCACAAGTGCTTGGGAATTTCCAAGTAATTCAATAATGTCTGGAAAATTTTCAAAATGACTTGGTAGATCTTTGCACTGATCCTTGATTGTCAACAAAAAATCTCTAGAGTACTTTCTGTCTCCTGAACATTCAATAACTAAAATAGCTACTTGATTCATAGGATTTTAAAGCTTGACTGCATCTTCCCAATCATCCACTTCTTTCAAGACTTGCTTCTCAAGCTCTTTTGAATAAGTCTTACTCTTGACAATAACAGTTACTATTTTGGATGGTTCTAGAAGATTCACATCTTCCTCCTTCTCCTCTTGAACCTTATAAATATTATATGAATCCCAGAGAGAGCTACAACATTTTCCTTACTGGAAAAATCCTCTTTTTCTTCTACTTGTTGACAAATACTACCCTGGCAACATCACCAATATTTGCAACACTATTCTTCGCAAAAACATTGGAAGAACGTTTATTCTCCTTTTCTATCAATCTAGCTACTAAATCTCGCTTGCCTTCACTTCCAACAAGAGAATATGACACCTGAAGTTGAGGAGAAATTTCACAAATATCACTATTAGTGGTGGATACTTGACCCTTATCTTGTGTGTCAATTGCCTTCACATTGGCAGTTGAACCTTTCCCAAGTACTTTGGGACTATCATGGTTAACCCTACCTTTATTTCTGTATCCAAAATATTGTTTGCATTCAACAACTTTGTTACCAGACAGAAAACCTGGTTTTTCCTCCAAAATAGCCATATCAGCTTTAGGGAGGACTGATGAAGCTTCTGATTGTAATTCCCATTCAGACACCTTGCTTGTATTTTTTGTTGATTGCTCATATACAACTAAAACTTCACCTTTTTTCTCTTTCAGCACATTTTTATCAACAACCATTGTTCCATTGTCATGTGTAGCCAGTTGAGATGCTAATCTACTCTCATGGATTGATTTTTCTCTCCCCAACATGCAAACTAGATTTTTATTTTCCAATGACAGAATTGGAAAAATAAGTCTGCTCTTTGTTTATGTCAACATCAGGTGAACTTGAAAACTTAGATGGGGAATCAAAAACTAAAATATTCCCATGCTCAGGATGGAGAAAATTTCCAAGATCTTGCTTCTCTCCAATTACAGAATTAGCAAAATTATTGTTGCAGCTTTGTCTAGCATTATCGCTTGTTGATTCAGATTGTTTATTCTTCACATTTCTAAGTTTTGAATATGATTTAATGCCATTCTCATTGCATGTTTGGCTCTTCAATGTTCCTACAAGAACATTATTGTTATCAAACTTCATATCTTCTGCTACTTTCTTTAATACTCCAACATCCTTTGTAGAAAACTCTATAACTAGCCCAAAAGTTTTTGTTTTTACTTCATATCCCTCACCAGAGCTTCTCAAAGATGAGGACATATCAGCAATGATCAATTCACTCACAGATTCTGAATCTTGTAAAGGTTCCAAGGTTCCCCTGGAATATCCCTTTCGGTGATCTCATCTACAAATTATGAAACTCCTGATATCCTTAACGGGGGAGTGTCCACAACATTAACCATGTTTCCTGATGAATTCTTTGGCAATAGTATCTTTTCACATTTTGTGGGATTGCTAAATGAACCACAAGGATGGGCTTCAAAATTAGGCTCTGGTAGTGAAGAATGTGGAACTGTTTCTATAGCTAGGTCAGAATTAGCCCCTCCATCAACAGCTTTAATTGTGTTCTGTAGGGTTTTCATTAAAGGAGTTTTTGAGGTAGATGATGAAGTCTCACTCAAAAGTAACTCCTCCATGTGCCTATGAGAACCACTAAGTTTACACTCCTATGCAAACACCTCTCCTTTTGACTCCCTTTCCATATTTGAAGAGCTTCCTACCAATGACACATGTTGCATCTGCTGCTTTTTAGGCATGTGCTCAGATTTTGTCATCTTATTTGAACATTCATTTGTTGAAATACCTGCTTCTTTTTTAGATATGTTTTTCTGCTTTTTACTAGTATGATGATCTAATCTAGAATCAAGTGCAGAAACTACAGAACAATTTGAAACTGTACCATCTGAGAGATCACATGTTGTCACAGTAGGCATGTTCACTAGTGACAGTTTAGCTTCATATTCTTTATCTATAGTCAATACTTCAGATGGGGGACTGATGGAAAACTATAAATTACAATTATCTTCATTGTTGAAAAATGAAACTACATGAGAACTTGATTAACTGCCAAAAGATTCTGGCAAGGAGTTTTTCTTTCCATCCATAACTTGAATTGGAGCCATAGTGGTTTCTGAAGCCTGTGGGAATGGTTTCAATATATCCAGCATCTCACCAAAATGGATTGTAGCCAGTTTATTTTGTCTTGTTAATAGGCGTGAATCATTTGATATGTTGGTTTTTGTCTTTAAAGGTTGATGAAAAGTAGATGAAATGGTACCATATGACCCAACTAGAATCAATGAGTAGAAATTCATTAGGCATGAACCACTTAAAGAAACAGAACCTGAAAGTGGGGGTTTGTATGTAGGTAGTCCTGCTAATGGAGGAATAGAATCTTTAATTGATGACACAACATCAAAGATCAATGCAATGAAATAAAATCGTTATGGAAAGAAATATGAAAACCTTGTTCATATTTTGCATATCAAATATGCTCCAAGTATGGACACAAACATGAGAGTTGAATTTTCAACTCTCTAGGCTCTTGTTAATGTGATCAACCAAAAAGATGTCAAAAAACTAAATATTTTGGGGGATTCAAAACTTGTTGTGGATTGAGTCTGCGACAAAGTCAGCATAGTGGCCCCTCATTTGGCTCACATTTTGCAAGGTATCAAACAAATCTAAAACAAGTTGGATTAGTTCTCTTGTGGCCATATATACCATGAACTCAATACCCTAGTAGAAAATCACTCCAAGAAGGCTCTCCAACTTATTCCACAAGTGCTATAAAACCAAGAGTATACGAATAATAATTTTGTGGGGGCTGTTCCTTTCCATATCTAGTTTTTTGTCTCACTTATTTCTATATTTTGTGATTATATATGAAAACAATCCAATGATATTATCCGAAAAGTGATAGAGATTTTTTTTTTCTTTTAAAAACTCACACAATATATAATTGGAACAAAATTTTATTACTAGAAATCAATCAATTACTTCTACATGCCACTAAAAGTGGAAAAAGCTCTATAACCTTTGATCACCTTGAGCATCAAGCACACTAAGAACCTCGACAATGGGATTCTAATAACATCGGAAAAGATCCAAAATTGAAAAAGCACAATTTAATGATTATTTATTAGTCAAAATTACCATGTGGATCAACGACTCATGTCGAAATGATGGTATATTGGATTAGGTGTGGGTTTCACTTTCATTTGAAAGAGTGAACACAACGTGGGTATAGAAAATTGACTACATTAGGAACCTTGACAATGGGGTTCTAATAACATGGCTAAAAATCCAAAATTAACATAGTACAATTTAATTAGCATTGATTAGTCAAAAGTACAATGTGGATCAACGACTTGTGTTGAAATAATGGTATATTGGACTAGGCGAGGGTTGCAATGGCATTGGAAAGAGGGAACACAACGTCAATAAAGAGTCACTTGGAGAAGGAATACACAAAATCGCAGTCTTGGTTTCATGTATAGAGATGGTCAAACAAGCAAGTAGAAGCATTTGGGACACCATAAAAATTGGCAACTCATTTTTTCTAAGAGACATCCAAAACTGCATTTTTTTACAGGGAAAATCTTACAATCCTCTTTTTGGAAAATGCATCCTTCACATTCGAGAAAAGTTTCCATCTACATTTCCCATAGAGATATGTAGAGAAATGTTTCTTCAATCATCCCAAAAAAGGGAAAAGTAAAAAACCCTTTTGGGGAAATGCATTTCCCTCTATGTTTCACCACATTTCCCAAAAGAGATGTGTGGAAAAATGTTTCTTGGAGCATCCTACAAGAAAAAGACACGTTGGGAAGATGGGAAACATGGAGGGGCCCCCTCCCACCCTAAGGGACATATCCCTGTAGAACAGTGGTTTTTTCATTCATTTAGTGGCATTTTTTAGTCATCATTGCTCATTTGTTTATGAATACAAAGTTTATCATATACTGTTATGTTGAATGGTAAGCACATGTTAAAGCCCTATAACAAGAGGAGTTGTTTCGGATAGAATCAAGGCCAAGGCCTGACAATTGGGACTAAACTTTCATAGTTTCAATATAAGCATGTGGACAACAGCACAGTGGAAATTCATTATAATAAAAAGACCTTACAAAACCATATTTTCTTGATGATCATAGAGGCTTTGGTATTTCACTTTCACTAAGCATAGAATATATTGTCATCTATCGGTAAGGTACATCTATAAGACCTCATATATATACTTCCTTCGAAAGATTACTTTTATATTAACAATCAAAGAACTTCTATAACAATTATTGTTGACTAGTGTAAAATCATAGCTCTGAAAGAATGGAAAGATGCTATGGGCTATATCTAAGTTGCAGAAATCAAGAACTGAATAAGTAGGAAGTTATGTTAGCCCAAATCATGGTGTAAACTCACCAGTATTTAAATTTTTTCCACTTCATACCGTCACACTAGTGTGTTTGTAGCAAAAAATTAGTGCTGTTGATGGTATAACTACGGAAATGTAAAAGAAAATATCCACGGTGCAAAATTTTCAGTTTGAACCATAGATATAAACTTAAAACACATTTTGGATAAGAGGTACATACTTGTTCAGATGTTGATCAAACTGCAATGCTGATCCAATATCATCTGACGAAAATTCTATCCCTACAATCAACTGCATTGGCATCCCTTGAGGAAAAATTATTTCATCCATCTCTTTCTTGTCTTTGCATTTCTTCTTCTTCAAATTTATTTTTTCTTCAGAAACCTCTAACTGAAAATCAAATACAGAAATAGGCTCACCATTGATCCCCTTGATAAAATCTTTCTTTCCAGGTTTGTCTATATTCTCTGATTTTCTTTTCTTTGTTTGCTTCACATCGACCTTTAAAACATGTTAGCTTTCTGTTGGCATCAGATTTCCAGCTTTACAATTAATTTCAGAGGAATGAATTTTGTTTGATTTTGGGTTTATTTTAGCCCATTTTTTCCGGTCTAGAGGCCCTGTGCTTTCATGAATAGCCAGAAAAATTTGTGTGTCTTTACAGGGAAATCCAAGAACTGGATTGAAGACCAGAATGGGCTAGCCAATGTAAATTAGGCCAAGAGGGCCTTTGAACCATGTGTAAATATATAATTTTCAGTAATTGAATTCTTTTCAATTTTGTGTGGAGATTGACTGAACTTGCGTAAGCAAAAGAATCTGGTTTGTTTGGACTTGTGCAGGATCATAAATGTATTATTGTAGCTTTATGTGGTAGGACTTGTAAATGGAAGATATCACTGCTGTGTTGAGTAAGAAAAGTTACTTGTGGAAGGATAAGAGCAAGAAAAAATGATTTAATTTTAATACATTGAATCTTAAGATAAAATTGATCTTATTCACTGACCTACGTGTGGAATGATTTCTAGATGCATTTGTTTATGCCCAATTTATGGTCAGATAATTGTTGAAATGTTCTCATCCTAGGGTGTGGAAAAACTCTTGAGGCTATGAGCGTAAAAATATTATGCATGGAGTGATCCTGATCCTGGAAAACATTGGAGTGATGCTCAAGAATGTTGCTAAGCATTTGTTGTGTGCATTGTGAAATATTATCAGTTATTTCATGTATTTATAACACTCAATGAGGAGCATATACCTCCCTATATGTGAAGATAATGCATAGCATTGCTATACTAGCAATGTGACATGTCACAGCGGTACCTCTAGAATACAAATGACCATATAGCAAATCTTTGTGGTTACAAAAGATTCATAAATTGATATCTCCCAGAAGAAAAGAAAATATTCTTGAATTTTTCCTGGTAGGCTTTGCTTAGTAATACCACAATTGATAATATTTGACCTAGAAACACTTGACCTAGCGGAAGCATATGGATATCAAAGGTACATCCACATAATTTCCATCATCATCTTCACAAGCAACAACAATGTCAAAATGGCGACGATCGGGAGGAATCTCTAGCTTTGCTATGTCTCTTGCGAGGTCAAGAACTTTTCTATTCAATCGTTCTTTATGCTTAGGAAATATACTATTATAAATCAAGCTTTTCCCACACGATATATAGTAGGCACTTAGGCCTTTATCTTTGAACCAATCTAACAATTCTCGGAAATTCAGATTCCCAGCAATGACCCATCGATCCCAGATTGACAAGCTCAGATTTCCATCTTTGGAGGGACAGGTTCTGCCATAGAGAAAAGAGGGAGGGCTAGGTTTGCAAAAGTGTTGTAATACTTCTCAAATTTGTGGTTTAATATAACCTTATAATGTTCCAAACACACTAGACTAGTGGCCATTGCAGTTGTAGTGGCAATTGCGGGAATTATTCTCCCGACTATAAAATTTAGCTTTCAGCTTGTCCACTTCAGGTATACTATATGCATATTTGCAAAACCAACTATAAGATCCATGTGAAAATTTGTATCATCATCCTTTACAAACTGAATAGGACTCATACGAAAGCCTAACGATAGATTTCTAACCCCACTTTCTAGTGTTCTAATTAGATTATCAATCACTGCACTGTCATCAATTGTCGATGGATGCATGTTTAGCCTTCTCATCTGTCACAATATTCACACGCTGCTTTGGCTTAAAATCTAAAATTTGCACTTTATCAACTACCTCTGCGAATTTCTTTGAATTGGAGGCCCATTCAGGAATGGTAATTCCATATGTATTAGCTCGTAAAATTGATGTTGCAGCAATTAAGGACATGTGACTAGGATCATTGGAATTAAATTCTAGGGGCTTTGGAAAACGCTTTGGAGCAGACCAGAATGGTGCACCTCCACTTGTTGTTGCATTCTCAGGGAATGTGTAGGTAAGCTGCTTCACCTGATTTGAAAAATAGTCCTCAAACTTTCTTCTTGCCCAAGATACACAATCTTCAAATGTTTCACATCTCTCTGAAACCAAACACTCAACAACATGCTCCAGAAGTTCTCGAGATTGAGCATCTCCTGCTGACCTCATTGCTGCTTTATATTCTTCTGGTTTCATGAGAAAGGCATTTTCTTCAGCTGGAGTTTTTTCTAATAAACCCTCAAATTCTGACCTTGCCCATGTTAGACAATGGTCAATATTATGTGGAAATGAGTGAACTGTGCACACGGGTGCCTTCTTTTCTTGGAGATCTTGTGATGCTCCATAATTCTCCGTTAAGTGAGGAATAACCATTTGAGTATTGCACTTTATTCCCATAGTTCCAGACTCTAGAAAAGGCTTTTGGAAGTAGACACACCTAGAATCTACATAAATCCTGGCATTGACATTGTCCAAAGCATTTAAGACAAAATCAAGGTTGTCCCAAAAAGAATCATCAAAAACATTTTCTGTATCTGGACTCACACAATTTTGCAATGCTTGAATCTTAAGATGTGGATTGATTGCAGTTGCTGCTGATGCAGCCACTGTTGACTTTTCCTGCCTAATATTCCAATCTCGGGAGAGGAACTGTCTACTCAGATTAATCTTTTCAATGACACCGTCATCTGTTACAGTTAGTTTTCCATGGCTTCCAAATGAGGCTCCCATGAGAGCTAAATTTTTTAGAAGCTCGCATCCCAGAGCACTGGTGCTAACAACGAACAACTTTGCATCCTCCAACTTTTTCTGCATTTTTTTCCAAATACAGATATTTTGCATCATACTGACAGTTCAAGGGTGCAACATCCTCTGGCTGAAGGGGTTCTAGAGGAAGGGATTCCAATGAATCAAAATAAAAGAACTGCAAAAGTGGATAAAACTTACCAGCATATGCTTTCACAACCTCCTGCGCAACAAGCCCACCAAACATAGCTGCCATTGGATTTAACACTGCACGGGAACCACTTGCAAAATGCTTCAATACATTTTCATCAATGGCATCCAACTTCTGATCACCTGACAGGCTGTCATTCAAAGAATTTTTGAAGCCAATCAATCTACTGGCATCCTCCTCAGAAGCAACAAGAGGGAAATGCCCAAACTCATGAACAAATTTATCAAAAGCTTGACAAGCCAAGTGTAGAAGTGGAGGGCGGTCAAATTTAGAAAAATCACTCAAAAGGAATTCACCAGGATTTTGCAGTGCTTCACTCGGCCACTTAAAGTTTAATACCTTTGGTTGGTTTAGCTGCGTGAAAATACCACCTTTCTCATAGGCTCCAAAGTTAGTCATGTCCTCCTCTAAAAGGAAAGAATCTGGTCTTGCATTCTTTACCTTTTTTGTATGGGAGGCAACAAACCTTTAATGGAGATGCCTCTGTGGTCTAGACAGTTGGATAATGTTGCAGTAAATTGACATCCATTTCCATTAAGGATGAGTAAATTACGCATCTGGTGATCAGATCGATATAACTAGATTTGAAAGCCATGGATTAGCAGTTTACCTACGACATTTCTTTGTCTCAATAATTTTTATCTTAGTCAGATCCTTTATCGCATTTACGATTGTGAAGGAAAAAGCAAGCTATGAAATTGGAAATAGAGGGACTTAATGAAATTCCCCCTTTCTGGTGAATTTTTGACTTCGTACAGGACCTGGGAAATACAATTAGCAAAACTGGTTTGAATAGAGATTGTAACCGATTTGGCTAAAAAGGCACGGCTCTAGTGGTTTTTAATTTTAATTTTATATTACAAAAAAGGGATTTTGTGGATCATTAGTTGGAAAAAAGGGAGATTTAGCGAATTAAAAAAGAGGATCTGGTAATAACCAAGGTAACAATAACCAGTGAAACAATGAATAAAAAAACACACATAAGAGGAAAACGAGACAATATTATAGAAGAGGGATACGTAAACTTACATTTGGGAAAACCAGCTTCATGCAACAGAAAAAGCATAGTTTATTGCTCACACCTGCAACTACTTCCCTTCCAGTCTTCAGATCTACATCAACTTTTATAACACACCTAAGTCGAATTCCAACACCTGATTCATAAATTATGATATATCAGAACAAACCTCAACATCCAGAGTCTATGGGGCGACCGTGCGAATTCTTTCCATTAACTGCAAGATCTTTACCCTCATCACTCGATTTATCAAATGAGAATAACCAAATTGTGTCAAGATGAGAGATTTCGGTAACACTGGAAAGGAATTGCAGTAAGGCAGTTGGAAGAACAAAACCCACAACAAACGCCCTTTTCACTAACCGAGCGGGAGTTGACCAAAAACAAGTGATGTGTTTTGGGTGGGAGAAAAATGTTATGAGGTCTAAAATTTAAACGAAAAATGGATACTCTCTCCTTCCATTTTTCCAAGCATTATTTTTAATATTATGTCCTCTAAATATCAATTTTAATATAATAACCATTGTTGTTTTGATGATGTTGAGCGCACTTCATGATTTCTTGTAGTAAATTTTAAAAATAAATTCAATTTTATTCTAATAAATTTATTTTAAAAATATTGATGATAAACCACACAATGAGTGGTTCAAAAGGCATTTGATCTTAAAAAATTTATGTGATTTATTTAGAAGAGCTTTTAAAGAAATTAATTAATTAATTATTAAAATAAAATTAAGATAAAATAGTAAATTTAGGAGAGGTTTTTGTAATCCATGGTTTTGCTCATGGTATTCCACTTTGCCAACAAGGGGGAATTAACCCGATTGTAGGTCCCAACTAGACCTGCTCTTGTTTGGAATGGCTAATCCCAATAGGTTTTAAGGATTTTTATAAGGGTCGGTGGAATAATGAGTTAGTGGTTAAGGGATTAAGTATTAGGGGCTTAGGGCTTAGGGGAATAGGGGCTTAGGGGTTAGAGGTTTAGGGTTTAGGGGTTAGGGGAATAATGAGTTAGTGGTTAAGGGGTTAGGGATTGGGGGATTAGGGGTTAGGGGAATAATAAGTTAGTGTTTAAGGGATTAGGGATTGCGGATAGCGGAATAATGTGTTAGTGGTTAAGGGGTTAGGGATTGGGGAGTTATGGGTTAGGGGTGAGGGGTTAATGGGTTATAGGTTAAGCACTAACGGTTTAGGGGTTAAGGGGTTAAGGGGTTAGGGGTTTAGCTGTTAGTGGTTTAGGGGTTTAAGGGTTTAGAGGTTTATGTTTAGGGGGTTAATAGGTTAGGGTTTTAGGGGTTTAGGGGTTAAATGGTTTAGGGGTTGGGAATTAGGGTTTAAGGGGTTAAGGGTTAAGGGTTTAGAGGTTTAAGGTTTAGGGGGTTAAATGGGTTAGGGGTTGGTAATTAGGGGTTAAGGGGTTAGACGTTTAGGGTTTAGGGGGTTAAATGGGTTAGGGGTTTAGAGGTTTAGGGGGTTAGGGGATTTAGCAATTAAGGATTTTAGGAGTTAGGGTTCATTAGGGGTTAATGGGGTTAGGGTTTAGGGGGTTAAATGGGTTAGGGTGTTAGGGGTTTAGGGGGTTAAATGGGTTAGGGGTTGGTAATTTGGGTTTAAGGGGTTTGGGGTGGGGGTTAGAGGTTTAGGGTTTAGTGGGTTAAATGGGTTAGGGTTTAGAGGTTTAGGGGGTTAGGGGATTGAGCAGTTAAGGATTTTAGGGGTTAGGGGTTAATGGGGTTAGGGTAGGGGGTTAAATGGATTAGGGTTTTAGGGGGTTAAATGGGTTAGGGTTTTGGAATTAGGGTTTAAGGTATTAGGGTTAAGGGTTTAGATGTTTAGGGTTTAGGGGGTTAAATGGGTTAGGGGTTTAGGGGTTTAGGGTGTTAAATGGGTTAAGGGTTAAGGGTTTAGGGGTTAGGGGTTAAGGGTTTATAGGTTTAGGGGTTAAATGGGTTAGCGGTTTAGAGGTTTACGGTTTAGGGGGTTCAATGGGTTAGGGGTGTAGGGGGTTAAATGGGTTATGAGTTGGGAATTAGGGTTTAAGGGGTTAGGGGTTAGAGGTTTAGGGTTTAGGGGGTTAAATGGGTTAGGGGTTTAGAGGTTTAGGGGGTTAGGGGATTTAGAAATTATGGATTTTAGGGGGTAGGGGTTAGGGATTAATGGGGTTAGGGTTTAGGGGGTTAAATGGGTTAATTTTTTAAGGGTTTAGGGGGTTAAATGTGTTAGGGGTCGAGAATTACGGTTTAAGGGGTTAGGCATTAACGGTTTATGGGGTTAAATGGGTTAGGGGTTTAGGAGTTTAGAGGGTTAAATGGGTTAGGGGTTAAGGGTTTAGCGTTTAGGGTTAATGGTTTAGAGGTTTAGGTTTTAGGGGTTAAATGGGTTAGGGGTTTAGAGGTTTAGGGGGTTAAATGGGTTAGGGGTTAAGATGATAGTTTCGATGGTCTCTGTTTGTGCACAATAGTTGCTTATTCTTTGTGTCTCAGTGTAACATGTTTTTAGGTATTATTTCTTGTTTCCATGTCTTCTCTATTTATTAATTTATAGTATTTGTTAGCCATTTCTTTACATTTATTGATGAAAATGTCTATTGAAATTAAACCAAATGTATGTTCAATCTCCAACTTCAAACTTAGCCACAGTGTTGTCACACATTAATTTAAGTCAGGAGAATGGCCATCTGATGAAGTCTCAATAACCACACTGCACCTCATGACTGCTACAGAAAAGCTTAAGTTTGAGTGTCCCACATTCATGAGAAAGTTGGCTCTTATACTCTTGCTCCACCTGACATTGGGGAAGAGAGAGGGACGTAGGAGAGAAAGGGAGAGAGAAGGACGAGAGATAGGACTTAAGAGAGAGGAACCAGAATCATAGAAGAAAGAATATGTGATCAAATTACTCTATAGGGAGATGGGAGATAGGGGCACCCTACCTACCTAACTAAATATCTAAACCAAATGTTGTGTAATCATCTGTAATGGTGGTCGATTATATGAGGAGAGGATTCTACGAGGAGGCGCTAGATTTTTAATGTGATATGCAAAAAAAAAGTACTGAACCTAACCATTTCACATTCACTAATGTTCTGTCTGCATGTGCTAATTTGGAAAATTTGGAACACAACACTTGTGGTTTCATCTTTTAAATCATCATCACTTCCACCAACAGCTCATCCTATAACGCTAGTATAAAAAGTCTCAGCCTCTCGATGGAAAAAAGGAACATAATGCATGCACCCTCAACCTCTTCTACATACTTGTAGCTCTCCTCCCAAACCAAAGCCACTAGCGTTGTGTGTTCACTTTGCCCTGAATCTTGTGCAAACGTCCTGAGGTAAGGAATTGTTGCACCAAGATATGGATCCACTATGTGTCATATCCACTGAAGGAGAACATGTTCCAAACAATAGGTAAATTCTCACAACTATCCCTCTGTGGGATGTTGAGAACTCCAAAATGCCACATTCTCATTAATGAAATCTATAAATTGAGAACTTTCGTACAAGTCTTGAAGTCATACTGAACTTGGACCAAAAGGCTCAGTATTTGGGTAGCGCAAAGGAACATCTGCAATATGATTTTTACTATTCTCATCTAGATAATTTTTCATGGATATCTCCTGGAATTGAAATGCATATTCCAAGGTCCATAGAACATCTCCCATGGAAGTCCTGTCGAAGCCCATCTCTTCCAATAAATTTTCAATTGTCTCCATAAACATTTTCAGAGAACCAAAGTTGATGGTCCCAACAAGGTGAGGGTCAATAATTTTTTCAACCTTGCCATTTTTCTACCAGTGCATTTCCCACTCTTCTATATTGAATTTTTCTTTGGGAATAACAAGATTAAGAGTTTCCCTTACACACAAGAACTCCAGTAACACTACTCCAAAAGAATACACATCATCTTTCTCTGTCAGTTGCTGCCTTTTGAAGTATTCAAGATTAAGGTACCGAAGGGCCAAAAATACCTTTGGATCCAGTCTTTAAATGTCCAAAGTCTGCCACCTTTTCTTGTGATCCTATTATCATGGAGATATTTGACATTTAGATAAGCACAGAGGATTCACGACAAGGGATTTAGATTGCATTGACCATATATGGGAGCTTCATTGGTATCTCGCCAGTCAAACAGTTTTCCAACAAGTTGAGGGAGTTTAAATTGGTGCAGTTGAAAATGAAAGGCAATATTGTTCTGTCGAGGCCAAATCCCATGATGATAATCTTTAAAACCCTCTCATTATTGCAGGACACGCCTTCTAGCTCCGAGATGGTGATGTTTCAGGGGTTTTGATCTTGTCTCCAATCCACAGTCACACCTTTGAGCTCGAAGATGGTGACATTGTAGGGGTTTTTATCTTGTCTCTGGTCCACTGTGTGAGCTTGGGTACATAAACTTGGCACCATTTCGGGTTAAGGGACATTATGAGTATTCAACGAATAAATCTCAACAGAGAAATGGAATTATGGATACATTGGCTATAATACATATTTGGTTTCCTCTATCAATGTACCAAAGTCGTCATTCCTTTAAAAGGAGCCTTCTTCCCATTCTTTCCTCCAAAATCAGGGTTCATTAGTGCTGCCATATATGCTAATAAACCCCCTTCACCATCTCCCCCATCAGGAAATCTGAGTTTTCAAACAAAAATGTGAAGGTCAAGCTCTCCATCATCGAGGGTTATATGGCATGTCTTGTAACTGTGAAAAGAATCTTCTTTTCAATAAATTGCTAGATGGTGGTATGATGCAAATATCCCATTCAATGTTGCTCGCTCACCTTATTACAAATATATGCGGGACTCCATTATAGCTACATGAAAGGGCTTCAAAGTCCCTACTATGCATGACTTGAGGGGAGCTCTTTTGCAAAAAGAGATTTACTACTTTGATTATTAATCAAACATAAAACCAATAATATTTTTTTATTTAAAGATTAATTTTATATAATCATGTAAATTATGTATTAAATGAAATAAATATGTTCATTGGTACAATTCTCATAGAAATTGACAAAACTAAATACATTTATCCATTATTACACAGTAAACCATATTTAAATATTTTGAATTACATATTTATAACCATTAATAAAGGTTTATACATTATTAAAAAATTAAATAAAGCTCATACCTAAACAATTAACAAAAGTTCATAATACCATTAAAAATTAACCAAGGGTCATATCAAACAATTAATAAAATTTCATACACCATTAAAAATTAATTAAGGTTCATAACTAAATTAACAAAGGTTGATACAATACTACCCGATGGGGGTGAGGTCTGAGCAACACGTGGAAGGCATCTCGCATGAGTAAATATAAGTGGAGCGAGGGTGAGGGACAGTACTCCCTGTCCCTTCACCATAACAGATGCAGTGGGAGAGTTACTGGCTTCACGTTGGAAATTCGTGTGAAAAATAATCGTGCATTGGAGTTTGGAGGTGGTGAAAGGATAAGGCGAGGGAAGATGAGGGAGCCCAACATTAGACTCCTAAATATGGTTTGGTGCAAGTCCTGATGGTGACCTATGAAGAGGAAGTGTAAATGTCACAGGAAGGTTTACAAAGGGAGTGGCTTGTGTGTGCTTTTCGTGGGCATTTGTTGGTGCGGTGTGTTCAACTGGTCCCTACTGCTCAGTTTCTTAGCCATTGATTGTGCCTGGGTTAAGGATAGGAAGTTGAAGGGAAGTGAGCTAACTATTTTCCATTTTTCTTGGCTTTTAGTGAGCTTGTTTTTTTGTGATAATAGAGGAAGCTAGAATTTGTAGTCCATGAAACCTTAAGGGTGGTGATGGAAAACTAGTTTCTTTTCCAAATGTCATGCCCTCCAGCATGGGTGTGACGGTGTTTGGTGGATTGGTGTTTGGTCTCTATGTGGAGAATTTGGATGCTGGTCACTGCCTTGGGAAAATTTATGCTTAGGCATCAGCTACTTTGTCATCGTTTTTTGTTCAATTTCCTGTGTTGGTTTGGTGGGTGATGGTATTTGGTTTTGCTGATGTGGAAGTCTTTATCTGGAAGTGGGAGATGTCTTTGTGCTTCCCTGTGGTGGTGTGAGACGACATCTGGCTCCTTCGCTGGTGGTGTTTGTTTTCTATAGTGGGGATCTGGTCTTTGGACTCTGCACACAATAGGGTTCCTCGACCTTGGCGAATTATGAAGCCCCCAGTGTGGTGTGGGTGTTCTCCCTCCCTTGTCGTTCATGGCTCTGTGGGGGTGGAAAACTCAGAAATAATCATGGCGGCTCCACAATAGGGTGGAAAGACTGCGGGGCGTGCATGACTCACTAGTGTGGGTGCGCATGGGGGCTGTGGAGGAGGTAAGCGAGGAGATAACAAAGGTGGGGGTTTGAGGGTTCAAAATTAGAGTCGTCTGGGCAGAGGAGGTCGTGGTGGCAAGGGGAATCATGGGTTTGATTTATTTGAGGTAAATGAGGGGCATGTTATCCAACATTGCTACCTAGAGAACTGTTGTTCACTTATCAACAACCTGATGGAAAGAGTGGACACAACTGAGAGATTATGTCTTGAGGAGCATGTAGAGAAGATGGCAACATTAATGGACCGAATGCACTATTTACAATGCCAAGTCCGGGAGAGACTGGTAGTGGTTTGGTGAGGCAAAAATCAACTCACTAAGAAAGTATAAAAGCTAGAGACTTGGTTGGCACACTTTGAAGGGCATGGTTAGTGTGACTTTTGTCCTCCACCGCATCTAGGAACAACCTCAGACAACCCTGCATCCATCACGTTTGACGACTAGTATGCTATTTGGTGTTCTTTAATTATGTTTTATATGTGTTTTGGTGCCTTTGGCCAAAACTTTTATGGACAATGTCCCTAGTCCCTCTTTTGTATTCTTTTTCATCTGGTGCAATTTTTGTCAACAAACCGAGTCGAGGTGAGACCACCTGTTTTGTAACTAGCTATATGTACTCCTTTTTTACTACATGAATATAACATTGATTTACAAAAAAACAAAGGTTCGTACCTCATTAAAAAAATAATTAAGTTTCATACTTAAATTAATAAATTTCCATACCTAAATTATATATATATGTGTGTGTGTGTGTGTGTTAGACTACTTCTATTATATCATATAGTCCAAAATATTACATTTCTCGTCCTCTGGAGTTGGCAAGCCAATTCCGGAAGGAAGTTTCAATTTCCAAATTAGAAAAAAAAGTGCTGCCCGAGAAGGGGAAACCAGCCCAAGAGTGGATCATAGAGAGTTGATAATACACTGCCCATAGTGGGAAACCAGCCTTACTAGTGACATGTTTAAGATAGAACCAGAACACTAGAAACATTGAAATAACAAAAAATTGACTGGAATGAGAGATAAGCACCCAACAGTTAAGCAGATGGAGAGTTGTCATCCTTTTTTCGACGTTGGAACGGCTCTTCCAAAATTCTGCATGCATAATCTAACTCGTCCTCCTCCTGCTTGGATGCGTGAGCTCTCGACGGAGGAAGAAGCACTGCATGGGCATCAGGCGAAATGGAGGAAGCCGCATGAGTCTCAACACCCGCACTAGTTCCTCCCTCGTCTGAGCTCGAGCTTTTGCGGTCATTGTTCGAAGCACTCTGCACTGGCAATGCTACCATATTGTGGGGGGAGAAGGTGGGAACGGGAGAGATGGTGGACTTGTGGGATCTTTTTCTAGGCCGGAGGCTAGAGCCGAAGGGTTCAGAAGGAGAATCCAGATGGTGGAGAGACAGGAAAGTAGAGAGATTGATGGGGTTGAGGATTTCCAGCTTCGCCCAGTTAACTAAGAGATTCACAGTCCTGCCCGCAAAGGCAGAGATGGGAGGTCGGGAGGGAAGCCCACGTCCCCCTACTCTGCGGCACGTCATGCAGTGGCATCTAGGCATGGCGGAGGAGTGGGAATGGGTCTGAGATGATTTTTGAATCGTAAAAGTGTCTGAGGGAGCAGCTGGGGAACTGAAGTCCAAAGAAAAGCGAACATCAGAGCAAGGAATTGGGCAGAGGAGCCAAGGCTTGGCTGAGGGACCAAAAGCGTCTGCCCAAAGCCGAAGGGAGAGTCGAATGGTGGAATGATGAGTAGGGGTGGAGGATTTAAGGGCCATGGGAGGCAACCAAGGCAGGACTGTCAAAGTAAATGTGCAGAGGACAATGATTAAGGCGGAGGACATCAATGGGAGGTGAGCGAGGGTGGCAAGTAAATGCCCCATGCTCCAACATTTAAACCTGATCGGGTGGGCATGTGTGTTCACATGGGGAGGACAGGTGCCCTGCCACCTTGCGTTTGAGTGGAAACGCTGGTTAGCTCGGTCTATCACCTGAATTCGAGAAATTTCCGTACCTATTTACTAAATAGGTCTATAAATATATATTTTAGGTTTATATATTTAGTATCAAATGTAAATATGATGATTTAATACTAGATTTAAATGAACTCACATGTTTAGCATAATAAATGTTATATTTATCTATTTATTAAATGTAAATATGACGATTTAACCTTAAATTTAAGACAACTCTCACTTTTAACATAAATCAATGAAGTTTAAAAATTAAACTTTATGACCAAATATTAAATATAAATATAAATATTAATTTGGTTATATAATTAATATAATTATAACCTTTACTAAAATTATAATGAAGGCATTAGTGTAAAGTTGATAGATGATACATGCAATTATGTTAATTGTAGATGAATCCATCTGCACTGTTAAAATTTAGAGAAAAAAGGGTATTCATAATTTTAACACTGTAAATTCAGAGACCCCTTTGTCTCTAAATTTTAGCACTGCAAATGTATTTAGCGAAACCTATAGTGAAATGTAACACTTTGGTACCAAAATTGCAATTTTTCGTATATCGAGTGACATAATTAAAAATCACTGACATAAATGACTAATCCATATAGTTTTTGTACTTGTTATTTGGCCATATTTTTATTCTTGGACTATAATAGTCATTTACATTAATCATTATTAATTTTCTCACTTATTATTTAGTCATATATGTTAATCCTAGACTAAATTAGTCATTTAAGTTAGTCACTTTTACTTTGGTCACTTATTATCTAGTCATATACTTTATCCCTAGACTAAATTAGTCATTTAAGTTAGTCTCTTTTAGTTTAGTCACTTATTATCTAGTCGTATATTTTATTCAAGACTAAACTAGTTGTTTAAGTTAGTCGCTTTTAGTTTAGTCACTTATTATCTAGTCGTATATTTTATTCCAAGACTAAATTAGTCATCTAAGTTAGTCATTTTTAGTTCGGTCACATAAAATTGCTCAAATTTAGTAGTAATTCACTTGAAATAATGGCGGTGACTAACATTTTTAGTCACCTAGTCATTAATTTCATCATTTTTTACTAGTGGGTAGAGTAAGGAGCGACCGTGAGGGAGGGGAGGACTGGGGTGTGAGTGTATGCAGGTTAGGGATGTGGGGGAGCATAACAGTGAGGGGGAGAAGTGCATAGGCGTAGGGCGTAGTGCTAGGTTGAAGGCCAAGGGGTATTGTTGTAACGAGAGGGAACACCCGAATGGGAAATGTGAGGGGGGGGGGTGCACAGTTTAGATAGGGATATATATATATATATATATATATATATATATACATATATATATATATATATATATTGTGTTACAAAGGCCGAGGGGTCGAGTGCGTATGGTGGGGTAGGCCGCAGGTGCATGTGGGAGGGATTGATAAGGCCGTGAGGGCCGAGTTCAGTATTTTTTTTTTTATATATATAAAACAACAGTGATAAAAGCAAGAGAAATGCATATATAGCAGAAATTGAGAATTTGCAGAGTTAGAAATTTGCAGAAAACTCAGAAATCTTTTCCAGTAAAAAAACTAGAAATTTCTTCTTCATTCAAAAACCCACTTTAAAATGATATTTTTAGCAGCGCTCCAATGCAAAATTTAAAATTACTTAGAAATATTTTCCATTAAAAAAGACCCAGAAAAATTTTCGGAAAATTTCAGAGGGTGATATAGCAGTAGAAATTAATAGACAGAAATTGCGAGAAAAAATTGCAGAATTTTAATGAGCAGTTAGAAAACCTGCAACGCCAAGACACACAATGTTTCTCTTCTTCAAAACTAATTTCTAAATGCTGCCAATTTCTGAATGTTGCTCTTCTCAAAATAAAATTTCTGAATGCTACAGAAAGATTGATGAATGCGGCAAAATGGACTGCTGTAGAAATCTCTGAGTGCTGCAAAAATTATCATAATTTTTGCAGATATGAACAGGCCATAAACAGAAATGGCTCATTCAATGTTGAGCTGGTTATGAATGTTTCAGCTCTGATACCATGCTAAACACCATGTTAAACACACACATGGTGTATGAGAAAGATAAACACACACACAAGAAAATCAACACACAATGAAGGATAAGCATTTAGCTCTCTTATTTTTCCATTATACATGATGTACATTTATAGTACAATGGTGTGACTCTTGGTTTCACATTCCAAGGTCACTTGGACTCCATTGTGACTTTTCGTGTTCCACACCTACCCGTGGAGGATTAGGTGTTCCAACAAC
>JAXQQM020070080.1:0-11156 GCA_034641835.2 Pinus albicaulis | reverse complement strand
AGCAATTATTAAATGGGTGAGATAATTTACTATCCATTCAAATTATATAAATAATATATAGTTGTATTTTAGTAATTAATCTCATCCCATTAATAAGTTAAAAAGGTTATATATAATCTAAATATTCTAGTTATATAAAATTAAAGATTAGGTTAATGCTTTGGCCAACATTAACAAAAATAAAATTTATTATTTTTTGAAAACGTTACATACTTGACATCAGAGTCAGACTGGGCTATAGATTGCGCCTCTTGGTGCAAAAACTATGTTGCAAGACTATAATGTTTAAGTTCTTTCTGCAATATTTTCCTACAATTTAAATGACAAAATTTTTATATCTTAAAGATATTGTTGCTACAGCCATATTTCCCATGTCACAGGAAAATCTCCCTCAAACAACATGGTCTACCCTAAAATATCTCTGTTCATATAATCCTCAAGTTGTAGCATATGAGAGAATTTTTCATATAATGCAAATTGCTGATAGCTTTCAAAGTCGTCCTCAAAGTGCTAGTTTCCACCAAGGGATTGAAGATTGCAATTCTCCGAAAAACCATTAGATGTTTCCTTTAAAGATATACATACTTCGTCCTTCAAGCTCAGACCAGGGCTCGGGGGAATTCCAAGCTCGTTATCTGAATCCTCCAGGAGATAACACATATCATTGTCTCGGATTTGGCCTTCATGGCTGCTACAAATGTTAGAGGCCACCGAATTCTCCATGGAGTTGATCGCAGGATTAGAAGTGCAACGTGTCGCAAAAATCTCCTTCTCCAGGCTTTTCATCACTCCATTTAAGAGCTCCTCACTGTGGTCACATTCTTCTTCATCGTTTGCTAAGGTTTGGTCTAATTGTTGTAGTTGAAGAAACTTCTCTATTTCTTTGCCATGAAAACGTTTCAACTCCTGCACCTCAACCTTACCGCAACGTTTTCTGAGTATTTGAGACAGGATTGGGAGGCGGCCAAGAGATTCGAACTCGGAACCCAACGATGGCAGAGACAAAAGCATAGAATAGTTCAGCTGGAAAATTAATTTATGCTCCTATTTCTCTTGAGATATATACAATAGATTAAGTCTTGGATATAATATTACTATTCTTACCTCACTTCTTACATCCAGTCATGATGGATCATGGTAGGTATTATTTGTTGCAGGACGAATTCAAAATAGGTTGTTGGAAGAGTTAGCCTCTACTGATTATGTTAAGTTGGATAAATATGATTAACAATGTTGATGTAGAGTTCCTCAAAAATATTGTTGATGTACAAGGTTAATCTACTCTTGTTAATGAATAAGTCGACATCTAAGCCATATCAAAATAAAAGAATCAAAACTCTTGGAAACATGGTAGCTATGATTTTAGATCATTGCAACACATTCATGAAAGCTAGAACCATGAACCAAATTCAACTATTAGGGTAGACTATGGTTGAAGTGATGAATGGTCATGGAGGGCCTTTCATAGATTATTGCAGACTTCATATCTATGTATATCATCCATTGTTATTCAACGATATTGTTCTATGTAAATTATGTTTGACCAACATTGATGATAACATTTTTTAGACTTATTTTTAAATATATTTCTTATTTTTGCTGATTGTCTTCAAAGTTCTTCAGTAACGTTATTTATTCACACTTCCTTAAAAGTGATGCCTTCTTACTCGTGACAATATTAGAACTTCTTTAGAAGTATTGCTTGTTGTTGGTTAAAGTATTTAAAATTATTCAAGAGTGATGTTTATTTATACTCTAATAGAACTTACTGGTGAAAATTCTTAGTATTTCTCAAAAATGTTTCTCTCATTGATCATAACAATGTTTAATAATTTTTGGTGCTAATGTACATGCAGTAAGTATCTTCACCACATCCATGATGGAAGTGAAGTTTGTATGATTCAAAAGTTTTTTTTTGGGAATATGAGAAGTTATTATTAGAGATGAGGGTTTATGTAATGCTATATCCATTTATATGTATTCCATCTTATAGTAAAATTAACAAAAAAAAAAATTGTGCCGAAAATATAGAAGAATAAATAAATCCAAATTTTCAAATAAATTTTATTTTTCTTTATAATATAACATTCAAATTTTCTTGCCTATGTGGTGTAGAGAAATCAGTGATGGGGTGCACTCTTAAGGCACTCCATATGTAAGGTCATCGGTTCGAAACCCGTGGGTGATTAGGATTAGTCTAAACTACCAAAAAAAAATTCCAAATTTCCTTATAAATTTTCTTAATATTAATTAAAATAAAATTCCATATTAATAATACCAACATAGATCCATCTTAACTTCAGATCTACCAAGAGTTAACAGAGATAAAATCTATCAACATGCAAAATTATTTGAGTTGAGAGTGATCAAATCTATCAAGATGCAAAATTATTTTTGAGTGAAAAAATGAGTGAAAAAATTGAGGTAAGGTTTGCACCTCGAGAGATTTGATTCTTGTAGTTACTTGGTAGGACCTTAGTTAAGATGGAACTATGTTGGTCCATAAAAATATTATTTATATTATATTATTTTCAGATGTCTAAAAGTAAAACTTTGGTTTAATCTCTATGGAATATCCATGAACAATTGTTACTAATTGTGAGGATAGAGGGTTTACACATACCTAAAAATTAATTATAACCTTTTTTCTTTAAAATTTAATTAAATTAATGTTATAAATTAAATTAAAATAAAATATTTATAAAATATCTTTTGTGAAATGAATTATGGTTTTTGGACATGTGGTATTTTATAAGACATGGTATTGTAACAAAGCCTATTTACAAGTTAATAATATCCAAAGTAAAATGTGGGTGAATATCCAATGTTAAGAATTTTGTTGTATTGTAAGTTTATTTTATGTATTAATTTTTTATGATCTTATTAATTAAATTCAAATATGGTTACAAAATCATTTATTTCACTTTATTGTGCCGAGAGGCTGTTATAAAACCAAATCACAAATTAGAATAAATGATAGATAAAAGACTTAGAAATCAACCTCTTAGAGGGGGAAACCTCCTTTACATTACATAAATGAACAATTCTTGGATGATACAAATGACAAAACCTACCTTTGATATATAGGAGTCTAAGGGGTCGCAATATAAAAAAATGGGCACCACATGGGGACAACAATAATAATAATGGGGATACATCTATGGGGCACAATAATAACAATATGGGGACTAAATTGGTATAAAAATAACAATAATGGGGCTACACTAACAATAACAATAACGGGCTACACTAGTATTATACAGACCTAACATGCCCCTCTCCTTCAAACAAGTGTTATCCTCAATGCTTGAGTAGTTCTGGATGCTTCTGTATAAAATTATCACCCTCCCATGAGGAATATTTAGCAGGTAAGTTCTTCCACTTGTTGAGATACTTTAAAATTGATCGATTTTGTAGCTGGCGAGTTCTTGTTTCCGTGACTGTTCCAGGTTCAAATATGATTTTTCATTCCTTGTCAAGTTTTGGAAATATTGTTTGAGATGAGAGATTGTTATCTATAACCTTATTTAGGCATGAAACATGGAAACCTTTATTTTGTTGTCAAACCAAACATTCCTCCACAAACTTTTGAATATCAGATTTCAATGTTTAAACTTGTAGTGAGCATAATTGTGCAATTACGCCTTGTTGATATTTATTCGGAATATTTATCATGATATTAGATGTAATTATCTTTCCTAGTTTCCCTGCAATACCCCATAATTCAACTCCCTTTCCTTCCCATAAAAATTTCAAGAAACGTTCTTGAAAATTGAAAGATATAGTCCCCAAGGATTGTAACCATTGGAATCCTAGTACAACATCCACAACACCCATTGGAATTGAAATAATTGGACTATTCAATACATTTTTCCCCATGGTTAGCTTGATATTATGCCACTTTCCAGAGAAATTTATAATTCCTCCATTTGCAACCATCACTTGACAATTTCCTGCTGGATATAGGAAGCAATTCAATTCCTTGGCTATCTTATCATGAATTAAATTATGGGTACTACCCGAATCAATAAAAACTATTACCTTTTTCTTCTTGATATGTCCTTCTATCTTGAGATTTTGAGGAGTGGTAATTCCTACCAATGCGTTACAAGATATGGTAAGATTCATTTCTTCTTTATCTACAGTTGGTTCCTGGTGTACATCCTTTTTTTTTTTAAATTTTTCATGTTCTTTTTCTTCCTCCTCTTCACAATCTATGTAGATTAATTTCTTCTTGGCACATTTATGACCTTTAGTGTATTTTCTATCACAATTGTAACATAGCCCTTTCGATCTTTTTTCTTCCAATTGTTGTGGTGTAAACCTTGTAGGTTGTGGAAGCCTAGGAGTAGAAACACTTCCATATTTATAGTTGTGAGTGGTAGGCTTCCTTGTCGCCATAATTTTATTTTCAATTTTTCTTGCCACCATGAATGCATTCTCCAATGAATCAAGTTCCCAAATTCAAACCTCATGTTGGATGTTATGCTTTAAAGTCCATATGAAGAAATCAATCCTATGATCCTCTATAATATCATATACCTTGATATTAAATTTTGGGAAGTCCTCAATGTGATCCATTCTTTATCTATCAATTGGATAAAGAAGGTGTTGCTCTTTTTATCCTCATAATGTGCTATCATTTATTACATAAAAATTGACCAAGTGAAAATTTATTTACAAGAGAAAATCCATCGATACCATACAAACTAATTGTGTTATAAATATGAAGTTGCAATGCATACCTTTTGTGTGTTTTTCACATTATGGAGATCAAAATATTGCTCCATTTTTACTATCCATGTTACGAGATCCTTACCATAAAACTTCCTCATATCAATATTTGGAGTATGGCAGGTCTTAAATACAACAGTGGATTCTATGAAATCATGATTAACATTTCTTTTGTTCTCACCGTGAGTTTCCTCTACTACATTTTCTTCATTAGGAAGCTTTTCTTGTAGGAAATTTGTCAAACCTTAAATTTTTGATTCTATACCATCAATATTGTATTTCATTCCATCCATCTTAGCTTCTATTTATTCTTTTAAACTGCCCATTTCATCTTTGATTACTCTTTGTGAGAGCAAAATTTGTTGCACTTGGTCCCATGATTTTGATATATCATGATGCAAGTATTCCTCTTTACGTGTCATAGTATATTTTTATGAGGCCTTAATGGGTATGGAATTATTTTTAGGAATACTTTTAGAACCCAATACTGATATCTATGCTTGATTATTCCCTTGGAATCACTTCAAACTAATTTTTCAAACAAAAGCTATGCAATTTAAAAAAATATACACACATTTTTCTTGCTTTTGAGGAGATCAGTATTGAACCTGATGTATCTTTGTGATTTAGGATCCCAAATATTTTAACTTTTGTCCTATAGTATCCCTCCGATTCTTTTTTCCAATGCCACAAGCCATACCCATTTTAGAATATTCAAGATAAATTTATGCCCAATCTCCCACAATGGCCTAATTATGGATTGCTTTAGTATAGAAAACTGGTACTTCATGCTACATGTCATTGTTTCGACCTTTAGCTCTAAAATCGATACAAAAGAAACTGTAGTCCATGCAACTTCAACCACTTTTTATAGAATTCAAATCTGATGCACGAAACGAAAGTTATGACGATTTTCCCTCGGTCACCTATTTGAGATGAAATTCTAGAGCATGCAAAAACCCTAACTTCCATAGATAATATCGCCAAAAATGTAGCGAAAAAAGATCTAAACTTTTTATGCGAATTTCATTGATATTTCGGCTCCACGTGGTAAAAATTTCATCTTCTGAAGCTTCGTGGAAAAAACGTTATATCGAAAATGCCAAGATGGCCTATTTTTAGAATTGAAACCCTAGAATCTAAAGCTCTGATACCAAATGTTATGAAATAAGCTCACAAATTAGAAGAAACGATAGATAAAAAAACTTAGAAATAAACCTCTTTGAAGGGGAAACCTCCTTTACATTACATAAATGAACAATTCTTAGATGATACAAATGAAAAAACCTAGCTTCTATATATAAGAGTCTAAGGGGTCACAATATAACAATATGGGGACCACATGGGCACAACAACAATAATAATGGGGTTACACCTATGGGGAATAATAATAACAATATGGGGACTACATGGGCACAACAATAACAATAATGAGGTTACACTAACAATAAAAATAAGGGGCTACACTAGAACTATAGGGACCTAACAGAGACGCTTTACGATTGGGTGATGTTGTAGTGGTGTAAATATTTGTAAACATTTAACATAAAAATGAACCAGTTATTAATTTAATTTCAAGTTCATATGTTTTAATTATATTAAAATTAGAACATATGTAAATTTAAAGTATAATGTAATGTAAAATATAAAATTTATTGCAAAACCTTGAACATAATGTAAATGAAAAATAAAAAATGTAAAAGTTAAAGTAAAATGTAAGGCATGGAGCTACACATTTGATAAAAAGAAATTGGTTTATGTATAATGTAAAGTTAATGTACTATTTTTTCTTTAATAACAAATAATATTGATTATTATTATTCCAATATATTACAATAATAATAATAATCTCAAACGTTAACATAAAAATAATAGACGATTATTAATGTAATTTCAAGTTCATATGTTTTGATGCATATTAAAAATTTAATTATGTAAATGTAAATACATTACAATGTAAAATATAAATATTATGTAATATAACATAATATAAATACAAAATACAAAATGTAAAAGTTAAAGTAAAATGTAAGGCATGGAGCTACAAATTTGATAAAAAGAAATTGGTTTTATGTATAATGTAAAGTTAAATGCTATTGTTTTTTTAATAAACATGTATTGATTATTTATTATTATTCTTCCAATATATTATAATAATAATAATAATAATATCCATTGTAAATATTATTATAATGGACCTTATTATATTATTGATTAATATGTTTTATGTACTGTCTGGAAATTATCTGCGAACAATTCTTAAAAACAAAAAAATAACAATAAGCGAGATGCATAAAACATAAAACAAATATACAGAGAGATTTTCCCCTGGATCCCAAACCGGGACGACCAGCTTGATTTTTCATTATATTCCTTTTAGTGTTACAACCCATATATATACATGTCGGTGCATACATAAACCCCAATCCATTAACCCTGGATTAGAACATAACCGTAGTTCCCTTGACCGGATCTACAAAAATACCAGGGGCCGAAAACCATCGAACCCCAAAACCATGTGCAAAACCATGGGTGGATCCGCCTAACAGAAAGGATAAGATTAATTTTTCCCGAAGTATTTTGCCCCAGAGACCCCGAATAGGGGGCTGTCACCCCTGCTTTTAAGGCTGCCTACGTACAAGGGGATATTTACCCCCACTGACTTCCCTCAGCATGACTAGTCATGGAAATAATATAACACCCAATTCTTCACTTGTTGTTTTCTTTTCATGAGAGACAAGGAGAGAGTAGGTCATTAAACTAACATTTTGCAATGTACTACATTGTTTCTCTACACAAGAGAACTTAATTCTGAGAGTTTCATTGATGCATACAGCATTCTTTAAATTAATCAACTTTACAATAACACATACTTCAGCCTCATTCATATATCTCACAAAGTGATATTGAACATCAATGTGCTTTGTCTTTGAATGATAAGCAGGGTTCTTAGCCAAGAAAATTCCACTTTGGCTATCACAGTCTATCCTTATAGCTTATTGCACCAACCCCATACTTAAACACAATCTCTGCAACCAAACTGATTCCTTGCTTGCATGAGTGGCTTCCATGTATTCTGCCTCTGTAGTTGAAAGAGCCACTACAGACTGTCTTTTACTCATCCAACTGACTGCACCTCCAAATAGGTTAAACACATACCCACTTGTAGATCTTTTTTGGTCCAGATCTCCAGCCCAGTCTGCATCAACAAAACCACAAATGTCCAACACCCTTTCCAATCCTGGTCTTCCCTGGTAGCACAACCCATAATCACTAGCGCCATGCAAATATCTGAAAAACCGCTTCACTGCTGTCCAATGATCCTTCCCTGGGTTTGACATAAACTTGCTCAATACTCCCACTGCATGTGGGTAACTGGTCTGCAATTTTGTACATTGCATACATTTAAGATACCCATTTGCTTGCATATGGAACACAGGACATATCCTCCTCTTCTTCTTGTGTCTTGGGACACTGTTCAACAGACAACTTTGTACCTACAAGAATTGGAACATTCATTGGTTTACTATCCCGCATATTGAACCTATGCAATATAGTCTTGACATACTTCCTTTGGTTTAACCAAAGCTTCCTCTTTGCCCGATCTCTCCTAATTTCCATGCCCAAAATATAGTTTGCATCACTAAGATCCTTCATGTAGGATTTGGAGAACAGTTGGGTCTTCAAATCTTGGATAATTTCTTTGTTATTTCCAATCAACAACATATCATCCACATACAAGACCAAATAAATAACACGGTCACCAATTAATTTAAAATAAACACAGTGATCCTCCTTGCTTCTGGTGAAGCCAAGTCCCTGTATATAGGTATCAAATTTCTGATACCACATCCTTGGTGACTGTTTTAACCCATACAGAGACTTCTTCAACCTACATACCATTTCTTTCTTACCCTTCACCATAAAGCCTTTAGGTTGCTTCATGTAGATCTCCTCTTCTAGATCCCTGTGAAGAAATGCTATCTTCACATCCATCTGTTCTATCTCAAAATCAAATTCGGCAGTAACAGATAAAAGTAATCTAATAGAAGTAACTTTGGCAACATGAGAAAAAATATCACCAAAATAAATTCCCGGCACCTGGGAATAATCTTTTGCTACCAACCAAGATTTGTATTTCTCCACCTTGCCTTCTACATTCATCTTCTTCTTAAACACTCATTTTCTCCCGATGGGCTTCCTTTTAATGACAGCTCTGAGATCCCATGCCTCATTTGTAACAAGGATGCCATTTCATCAACCATGGCTTCCTTCGAGTTTTCATCCTATTAATCCTGTAGCCTCCCTAATGGATTTAGGATCATCATCAGTTATAATTAAGGAAAAACCTGAACAAAAAGTAGATGGACTATACCTTTCTGGTTTCCTTCTTTCCCGAACTGATCTTCTCAAAGATGGAGTTTGTGGCTCTTCCTCTTCTGAATCTTCTTCTACTGTAGAGTCTGATTCATCCTCCTTTAGCTCAAACTATATCTTCTCAGGTTCCTTTGGTAGGACTTCATGTTTAACAATATCTTTCACCTCTCTAAACACCACATCTCGGTTGTACACAACCTTCCTTGTTTTCGGGTTCCAAAGCTTGTAACCCTTTAAACCATCCTTATACCCAATAAAGATGCACCTTTTAGATTTATTATCCAACTTGGTCCTTTTCTCCTTTGGAACATGTACATATGCATCACATCCAAATACCCTTAGATGTGAAAGAGACGGTTTCTTACCAGTCCATACCTCATGTTGGGTCTTATCCTCCAATGCTGATGAAGGTGATCTGTTAACTAAGTAACATGCAATCTCCATTGCCTCTGCAGTGTGTCCTAACCCTGTGCCAACGAGCATGCTTCTTGCCTTTTCTATCAACGTTTTGTTCCATGTTTTTTGCCAACTCCCATTTTACAACTGAGGGTGTGTGCTTCCAGATGTTGTGTCATGCTATACGACACTTCTTACAGAACTCTTCAAATTCCTTCTTGCAGAACTCCCCACCATTATCTGTCCTCAGCACCTTTATCTTCTTCTCTTTCTGGTTTTCCACCAGAGCCTTAAATTCTTTAAATCTGTCAAAGACTTCAGATTTCCTCCTCAAGAAATATATCCATGTATTCCTTGAGAAGTCATCTATGAATGAAACATAGTACACAGACTTACCCAGTGATGGAACCGACACAGGTCCAAACACATCACTGTAAACAAGCTTTAATATCTTGTTCGCCCTCTTAGCTCCAGAAGGAAAACTCATCCGATTTCGCTTCCCATATACACAATGTTCACAGAAATCGAAATCCAGAGAACAATTAGACATACCTTCTACCATACCATCTCTATGCAGTATCCGAAGGCCCTTCTCTCCAATATGTCCAAGCCTTTGATGCCATAGCATGGTCTTTTCACCAGAGACAGCTAGGCTTTCCGTCCCACTTTCAGGAACCACAGAACTGTTACACCCATCAATAACAGTACTACCTTGTAGCTTGTACATAGTTCCAGTCCGAACTCCCCGCATTAATACCAGTGCTCCCCGAACCATCTTGCAGGCATCTTTCTCGAACATGTTTTATTTACTGCATCATCCATCTTGCCCATAGAAATCATATTTCTCGCCAATGCGAATGTTTCTGAAGTGTTCTAATCCTTCCACCTTGCAGCTTCAGCTTGACTTTTCCATGTCCGACGATTCTAGCCTTCCTATCATCCCCTAGGAAGACATCACCACCATCATATTTCTCATACTCGCAGAACCACTCCCTATGGGGAGTGAAGTGAAAGGATGCACCTGAGTCAATCAACCATGACTCATGATCTACGTGTGTATTTGAAGAAGAAGCCAAATACACATCCCCACCTTCATCCGAGGTGGTTTTTTCCTCTGCAGAAGGAGCATCATCAGATCCCTTTCCTTTCTCAGGAGCTTTAGATCTGCAGTCCTTTTTGTGGTGCCCTTCCTTTCCGCATTTCCAGCATACCTTTACAAAATTTCCAGGAGATTTAGATCTCCCTCTAGATTTGGATCTCCCACTCGAAACCTTATTCTTGTTTTTGTTTTGTGACCTTCCTCGTACAGATAAGGCATCTCCATTCTGGCCCTCCATATTTCTCTGTCTCATTTCCTCCGACAGCAAGGCTGAGACAATGTCATAAAAATTCAAGGTAGTTGTATTGCTACCTATTGCAATAACCAGACTATCCCACGAATCGTGAGAACATGATGCATATATTTCAAATGAGATTTTAATATCAAAATATGATAGTTGGATTACCACAATATTGAGGTGTTGGATAACAATCGCTGAGTCTCCATCCTTCATCCTTAGGTTATATAGATTTTTACGAAGGGAACAATTTATTCACCCGAATGTAGGTGGTACAAGTCCCTAGCTTGTCCCAGGTCTTCTTATGCTTCC
>JAXQQM020062265.1:0-49459 GCA_034641835.2 Pinus albicaulis | reverse complement strand
CACTGCCTTCATTATTGTTGTGTAACCAACTCCAAAAAGAGAAGAAAAGAGATATCAACGCCTTAGAAATGAGCCACTTCGAGGGGGAAACCTCCAATACATTACATAAATGGACAATTCTTGGATGATCCAATTTACAAAACCTCCTTTCTATATATAGGAGTCCATGGGGCCATAATGTAATCCTAGTGGGACACAATGTAATCCTAGCTGACCTAACAATAATAATTTAAGGGCACAATAATAACAAAATGGGGGTTACAAGGGTACAATAATAACAATAAGGGGTTTACACTAACAATAATAAGGGACTATACTAGTGATATAGGGACCTAACATGCCCCTCTCCTTCAAAAAAAGTTTTGTCCTCAACGCTTGAGTAGCTCCGGGTGCTTCTGTATAAAATTCTCATCCTCCCATGTAGAATCTTCAGTGGGTAAGTTCTTCCACTTGATGAGATACTCTGAAATTGATCGATTCCGTAGCTGTCAAGTTCTTGTTTCCATGACCGCTTCAGGTTCCAATATGATTTTTCCTTCCTCATCAAGTTCTGGCAATATTGTTTGAACTGGAAGATTTTCACCTATAACCTTCTTTAAGCATGAAACATGGAAAACTGGATGTACTCGCGAAGAAGCGAGAAGCTCCAATTTGTATGCCATAGTACCAATATTTTGCAACACCTTGTAAGGACCATAGTACTTTGGTGATAATTTATTATCCTTCTTAGCTTGCTTGAGGGACATTTGTTTGTATGGTTGTAGCCGTAAAAATACCCAATCTCCTACATCAAAACTTCTCTCGTTGTGATGTTGATCTGCCTGTTGTTTCATTCGATTTTGTGCCAAATTTAGGTTATCCTTTAAGAGTTGGAGAACTTCTTGCTGATGCTCGATGTGATCTTCCAATGCTTGAACCTTCGAATTTTCTCTTAAAGATGATGTGATGGATGGTGGATGATATCCATAAAGTGCCATAAATGGGGTCATTTTTGCTGCAGTATGGAAGGAAGTGTTATACCACCATTCGGCGAGAGGTAACCACTTAACCCATTTATCACTCAGATTTTCCTTGAAGTTGTAAGAAAAGGAAATAAACCCGAGGTAACCACTAACCAACCTTCAGATACAGAATCTAGCCAATCTGTATCCAGAGAGGGCTCTCTCTTTAAAATTTAGCTTTGTTCTTAGAAAGTTTTAGGCTAGTTATAAGTCCAAGAAATTTGGTTTGAATTTGAATGGTGGAATCCGCCAACTGAGGGCAAGATTGAGTATTTCAGGCCATTGGGCTATGGAGTCAAAAGGATGGCTTTACTGGATTAATCTTCTACACACAAGATGGCTTTGCAGGGCAAGATAGCCAAACAGAGAACAATTTTAGATCTTAAAATGAATGGAATGGATTTTGAAGGGATGAAAGGCAATTAAGAATCTTTCAACATGTTCAAAAGAAAGAAAGTGAATGATTACAAATAAAGAGCAGTTAAGAATTCTTTACTATAGTAATCAAAATGTTTAAACCAGCGAAACAAGAGCAATTAAGAATTCATTGCTTATAACCAGTTTAGAAGAAAACATTTTGGAATAATCGCAATTGAAATCAGAGTACACTTAAGTAAGTTCTGATTTATTCTTTTATGTCAATTATTCAGAAATGGAACACAGTGATATTATAAACAGATATAAAACTTAAAACATAGGATAGAAATGACTTATTGAACTGTAGTCCGACACATGAATCCGGCAAAAAGTCTTGAGCTTCAATTCATCATCCAGCAAGCCACAAAGAAATTTCTCCAAAAAGCACTTTATTCCAAAAATCAATTTTACAGAAAAGTAGTAGAATCCACCCTCAATACTCCAATTGAGGGAGTATGTATACAAATTTTAAACTAAAATATTTTGAAAAAATATCAAGATTAGTTCACAAATCTCTCCAACTATTTTACATAAATAGAACTTAAGTAAAGGACACTCAAACTAATGTCTCTATTTGGCACTATTTTGTATGGATAGGTGATGAAAAAGAGGATAATTTGAATTTGATCCAACTCTTAGTTGAAGATGAGGCATCCAAGTCACTAACTACTTCCTTTCTTTGTGCAATTCTGCTCCAACAATTCTGTAAATTTGGGGTCCAATGAGACCTTTGTATTTCTCAATCCGTAATAGATATGTAAAAAGTGAAAGAGGTTATTTTAGATTAATATGTTGGTGAGATAAAAAAAATTCAGTTTCCCCAAATTCGTCTCCAGCTGTGCAAAAAAGGCTCTGCAAAAATATGTGTAAAACAGAGTTTTAGAGAGTCTGAAAACTAGCCTGTAAAGATGTGCAAGTATCTCTCATTCTGAAATCACTGTGCAAAAAGTGAGATAGGTTTTTCTCGATATTTCTCTTAGAAAAAAAAACCTCCTTCCGTTTTGTATGATGTATTTTTTATTTACCACAATATTCTCTGAAAAATGATGACTCAACTGGTATTTTCTGCAAAACGTGCTTTCCATCATTGTTTAATATTTCCAAAACCATAATCGATGTTAGAAAAGTGAGAGAGGTTTTTGTAGATGGTCCTCTTAAGAACATAAACCTCCTTCAGTTTTTAAAAATTCATCTTGGATTTATCAAAATAGTTTCTGTAAAACAATGACTAAAACATTAAATTTCTGTAAAAATGTTCTTTTTTGTTGTGTTTTTCATCTTTTCATTTTTTTGTTCTTTTAACTGTTTTACTTTCACTTTAGATAAACTTCAATGTTGATGAAAGTATTTTCATCTCTTTTTACCATTTTACTGCCCCTGTAATTAATTTTACTGTTTTACCTTTGACTGCTCTGTAACTTCATTTTAACTTTGACTCTAACTTTTACCTGATACACTTTAACCACAGATACTCTTTAACTGTTCTTTACTGTGTCCTTTTACCTTCAATGTTTAGTTTACGTTTTTACTATCTGTTTCAATAGTAAATTGTTTAATATCCTGTTTCCTTTGCTTGTCTTTCAACTGTATGTTTTATCTTCCATCTCTGTTTGAATAGTTTTGATAACACTTTTAGAGTAAACAAGTCTTATGACTAGTATTAAGACTGTTTATCCAAGGAAGTGGTCTTCTGATCACCTGTAAAACAAAAAAAATTGTTAAGAAAGCATTGGTTTGCAGGGGAGGTCGAAAAGGTTTCATTTGATTTTGAGAGGTCTGTGGAGTCAATCTAGAATGATTTTTGGGAGGTAAACCATGCTCGAATTGCTTAACAGAGGTTTCAGGTAGCGCAGCTGGGTTACAAAGGGTTTTACTGCATGGGAGTCTGGTCGTTCACTGCGAATGAAAAAATGAAAAATGTGGGTTTATTTTGTTTTATTCACAAAGTCAATGGGTGGCGGAATTTTTTATTATTTTATTGGATGACGTTAGCATGGTACAGTGGATATGTCACGAGTGGAAAGGTGGTAAGTGGTTTCTATCGCACCACTTATGAGGGAAGGCAGTTTTAGGCGGAAGGGCAGCGATGCGATACAACGACTGACACGTAGCACGACACTGTTCGAAAAACACTCGGCCATCTCGCGTTATCTTTCGTACGCGGATGGCCAGCGAAATGGATGAGGGCCGTAGATCTTTGACGGGGCGATCGGACGGTCGACGGGACAGGGAGATGGCGGATTTTTAATGACGCTGGCCCAATGTAATTATTCGTTAAATAAACTCATCGGGTGGGATCTGATTGGCGGGTTGGTTTTATTAATTAATCGTGAGGATTAATTAATCTAATATATAGTCGGAGATGAAAAATGCAAAATGTGCGGGGATGGATTATTTTCAAAGTTTGGTTTAATTTAAACTTTGGGATTTCTTTTTATTTTAACATATACATATGTTTAACGTTTTTATATATTTTATTATATGATAATTAAATCAATGTGATTTTCTCACCATAGAGTAGGAATAGAATTAATGTTATATTTTAGCCAAAAGGAGGTATATTGGGTTTTTGATTTGAATAGGCAGGAGTTAAATACTTTTGGCTAAAGTCATAATATAAGGGTTTGGGATATTACTATAAAAGGATTTATATATAATAGGAAAATGTGATTTTCATGGGAGTTAATATATAATTAGAGTTAATATGACAAGGGACAATGTAAACTCAAAATGATTTTGAGGGCTTTCTATGAAATATTTAAGGATTTTCCTAAGTAAAATGGGATTTTACTTAGGAAAATATTTTTGAGAAGTGAATGAATGTGATAATGGATGATTTCAAGTACCTAGGTCTTTTCATTTATTGGGCCGAGGGTCCGGTCCCTCCAAAAGTCAAGGAAATGCCTTGAGCCCCTTTAATCTTCAAATACCTTAGTGCTTAGGGAAATTAGTAAAATCTTTGGGGAAAATGAGAGGGGAAATTAATGATTTTGACCTTGCTTTGCTTTGAAATTCTGCCAATGTAGTGTTCTGCCTTTGCACTTGTGATGAAAGTAAATTATTAACACATTTTAACACCATCATTCATCACATGAAAATTTGCAACATCATCTACCTACCCTATCTACCTTACTCTACCATTTTTTCTCCGTTATTAGGGTGCACTTAGACTGGCAAACCCTTATCACACTTTTCTTTTTCTTTTGCATGGCAAGCCTACCTAAGTCTACACTTATTACATCCAAGGGCTCAGATTAAACGGTTGAGCTCCTTTTATTAACTCTACCTACCTACTTATCTGCCAAGATTAAACTGTTTGGCCAGATATTTATTCTCTATTCTACAACATGAAATTGAAAAATGAACTAGCCAAGCTTAAGTGGTTTGACTATTCATGAATTGTGGCATAAAATACAAGTTGCACACAATTTTTTTATTACATCAGAGAAATAAGTAGTGGCATTTAAACTTGCACACTTTCCTTGGTATTTTCTTGTTTGGGGTTCATTTTCTTTCACTTTTTTGGCCATTTTTATTTTTCACCCTTTGATTTTTCTTTTAGGGTATACCCTCTTTACAATTTTTAAATTTTTTGATTTTTTGATTTTTTTGAAAATATGGAACACCTTTGCAACAAGAAAAATGTTTGAACATATTGCATAGTTCATCAAGTCAATCATGAAAAATGACACCTATTGGTATAGGAGTCTAACACTGGCTCCACTTGGGGATGGATTTTCCTGGTGAAGAGTCAAGAACAGCAGGTCAGTTGTCCTCATCCATTGACCTTGGTGAACCAGTAAATGTCTTCTGTCTTCTGCAAACTGAAAATCTAATCTGAAACTAAAACAACACACAAAAATTTTCAAACCAACTTAATGAAAAACTAGCTGAAAATTGAAAACAAAAAAAAAATGCTCAAAATTCTGAGCTTATTAGCACTCATCTACCTACTCAATCTACTGTTCAACTACTAGTTAGGTAAAATGATATAGCCAATGAAACCATTCAAGCATTATGTACTTTGATAGATTTTGTTGCATTTTCTTGTTGATTATCAAAATTGTACTTCTGCAACCTATTAGAAACTTGTCAACAAATGAGAGGATAAGGAAACACTTGATTTCCTTTGTTGACTCTAGAAATTGTACAAAAGGATCTTCCAAAATATATACATTGATGTTTAACTGATCTGAACATCTGTACATCTGTTCTGGATGGCCTCCATACCATGAATATGAAATGTTATTTTCATCTTTATCTCTCTGTAAACTTTCAGATAAGATTTGTGATGATATTCCTACTGATTGTAATGTTTGAGTGTTGAATCCTTTATCATCTTGATTCTAAAAATCATAGTTAGTTAATAGAGGAATGCTTTGAATGCCTTCAATATTCAACATATCTGCTATTGGATCCTGAAAAACTTGGGAAAATGGCTGCAACCTATAGCATATAGGTTTCCATGAGACTTCATAAACTTCACCAAGTTTCTCATCCTTTTCATTAAATATGTTATACCACATTTCCTTTAAACATTGAAATGATTCAAAAAATAATGGTATGGAACTTTCTTGTGTCATTTGATCATTTATTTCAATGGGAACTGATAACTGCAATTGTGAAACTGAAAAATCTTGATCAATAATTTCATTATCTTCTTTGTTGTCAATCACAATTCCTAAAGATTACTAATTATTGATGGCATGATAGTTGTCTCTAATGAACTGAAATGAAGAAAAACAAAGAGGTAAATAATCTTCACTTATTTCCACATTTTCTGCTCTTTCTTCCTCATTCTCATGGTTGATCTGTACTGGCTGATCACTGTCTTCAATCTGCTGAAACTGAGTTTCTTCATCCCACAAACTAGCTTCTGATTGCTCTGTAAAGTTAGCTTGAGTTTGGAGAACATAACTATCATCATAATGATCATATTTAGGCAAATCATCAAAAGAAGGAATGCCATCAAACATACACATTAGATCAACAAATTCTTCTTCCTCATATTGATTTGTAAATTCATTTTCTGATCTATGATAATTGGAATTAGCAGGAATTTGTTCATGGCTATCAACCTCTTCTATTTCTTCATGGTGATTTTGAATAAAAAATTCTTCTTTCATAGTGATCTCCTGTGTTATTTCATCTAGTTTTCTTACCAAAAGGTTGAGTTTTACCTCTGTAATGTTTTTCTTTTCCTCTTTTTCTGCTTTCAACTTTTCCTGTTTGATTTGGAGATTAACTTCCACGTCAACTGCAATGTTCTGCATCTATACAAGTGTTTTTGGATCCCTTTCTCTTAATCGAAATTCTATTTCTGGATCAAAAGCACTTGGATAATGCAAGAGAGTTGAATCATGAGGAGGTCTAATATTTTCTAGCAATGAATAATAAACTTGATTAAATCTGTCAGAAAATTGTTGTATTGTTTCATTTGGATGTCTTTTTAATTGATTATATTCTTCCATGATCACAAAATGATTAACTTTGATTATCCATCTATCAAGGAAAATTTTGATAAACTGCTGGAAATTTGAGATGCTAGCATTAGGCAAATTTTTGAACCAATTCTTTATTCTATTTTGCAAAGAAAGAGAAAAAAGTATGATTTTAACATCATCTTCATCAATCTCAAATAAATCCAAATAATTCTCAAAACCTTGAATATGTTTTTGAGCAGTGATACCATTCTCTCCATCAAATCTAGGAAGATACTTGTAGTATTTTTTAGGAAAATCATGGAGTATAGGAGGTAAAATAAGGGGCTTATATCTATCTGGAACTTTATATGGCACAGGGATATGTACAGGGATTGCAAGATCAGTCTTGTTTATTTGAGGCTTCTTAATTGGAAAATGATCATCATTAGATTCATAAGAAAGTTGCTCAAAGAGATTAGGAGAATTATTACTTACAAACTTCAAAGGAAAATAACTAAAAACTAATCTAAGATCTTCTATAAAATACAATATACATTGAAAAAATTTATTAATGAGAAAGAACATAATGTCTTGGATTAAGATCCAAGTTGAAAGCCTGATCTTTCCATATTGTTCTTTGAGGTTCATTCCTCCAGTGGAGTCTTGATTGTGAAATTGATTTGGAGTCGCCAGGTGGATGATTTTAACCTTTGTGTGTCTGATCCTTGTCCACCATCATAGATCAGATCTAAACCTGTAAAAAAATTTGATGAAAAATTTAGTTCTTCAGGAAACCAAATTTTGAGTATTTTATGATTATTTTGTTTTTTTAATGAATTTTCAAAACAACTTCTATAATTTCTTTAAGAGGTTTCAGATATTGGATTTAAATTTTCTTAAATATTTATCGAACTAGAGAAACTGATTGAATGTTTGAAACCAAAGTTTATTTTATAAGCTAGACCAGAGATAAACTGAAACAGCATTGATTTACTATGCAATTGCAGAGCAAAAGTAGTTCAAAGGCTACCTAGCTGATCTTTAGGCTCTGTCTGTAGCTTATAAGAAAACAATAGTACCAATTAAAATGATTCAGTTCCCCAGTGGAGTCGCCACTATGTTATCACTCGGATTTTCCTTGAAGTTGTGGAAAAGGAAAGTAAATCCGAGGTAACCACAAACCAACCTTCAGATACAGAATCTAGCCAATCTGTATCCAGAGAGGGCTCTCTCTTTAAAATTTAGCTTTGTTCTTAGAAAATATTAGGCTAGTTATAAGTCCAAGAGTTTTGTTTGAATTTAAATGGTGGAATCCGCCACCTAAGGGCACGATTGAGTATTTTCAGGCCATTGGGCTATGGAGTCGAAAAGATACTTTACTGGATTAAGTTTTTTACACCAAAGATGGCTTTGCAGGGCAAGATAGCCAAACAAAGAACAATTTTAGATATTAAAGTGAATGGAATGGATTTTGAAGGGATGAAAGGCAATTAAGAATCTTTCAACATGTTCAAAGAAAGAAAGTGAATGATTACAAATAAAGAGCAGTTAAGAATTCTTTACTATAGTAATCAAAAATGTTTAAACCAGCGAAACAAGAGCAATTAAGAATTCGTTGCTTATAACCAGTTTAGAAGAAAACATTTAGAATAATCACAATTGAAATCAGAGTACACTTAAGTAAGTTCTGATTTATTCTTTTATGTCAATTATTCAGAAATGGAACGCAATGATATTATAAACAGATATAAAACTTTTAAAACATGAGATAGAGAAGACTTATTGATCTGTAGTTAGACACATGAATCCTGCAAAAAGTCTTGAGCTTCAATTCATCATCCAGCAAGCCACAAAGAAATTTCTCCAAAATCACTTTATTCCAAAAGTCAATGTTACAGCAAAGTAGAAGAATCCACCCAAAATACTTCCAAGAGTGAAGTATTTATACAAATTCTAAACTAAAATATCTTGAAAAAATATCAAGATTAGTTCACAAATCTCTCCAACTATTTTATATAAATAGAACTTAAGTAAAGGACACTCAAACTAATGCATCTATTTGGCACTATTTTGTATGGATAGGTGATGACAAAGAGGAGAATTCGAATTTGATCCAACTCTTAGTTGATGATGAGGCATCCAAGTCACTAACTACTTCATTTCTTTGTGCAATTCTGCTCCAACAATTACGCAAATTTGGGGTCCAATGAGACCTTTTTATTTCTCAATATGTAATCGATATGTAAAAATTGAAAGAGGTTATTGTATATTAATATGTTGGTGAGATAAACCTCTTTCAGTTTCCCAAAATTCCTCTCCAGTTGTGCACAAAAGGCTCTGCAAAAATATGTGTAAAACAGACTTTTACAGAGTCTGAAAAATAGCCTAAAAAGATGTACATGTATCTCTCATTCTGGAATCACTGTGCAAAAAGTGAGATAGGTTTTTGTAGATATTTCTCTTAGGAAAAAAAACCTCCTTCAGTTTTTTATGATGTATTTTTATTTACCACAATATTCTCTGCAAAATGATGACTTAACTGGTATTTTCTGCAAAAAGTGTTTTCCATCATTGTTTAATATTTCCAAAACCATAATAGCTGTTAGAAAAGTGAGAGAGGTTTTTGTAGATGGTCCTCTTAAGAACATAAAACTCCTTCAGTTTTGTAAAATTCATCTTGGATTGATCACAATAGTTTCTGCAAAACAATGACTAAAACATTAAATTTCTGCAAAAATGTTCCTTCTTGTTGTGTTTTTCATCTTTTCACTTTTTTGTTCTTTTAACTATTTTACTTTCACTTTAGATAAACTTCAATGTTGGTGAAAGTATTTTCATCTCTTTTTACCATTTTACTGCCTCTGTAATTACTTTTACTGTTTTACCTTTGACTGCTCTGTAACTTTATTTTAACTTTCACTCTGACTTTTACCTGATACACTTTAACCACTGATACTCTTTAACTGTTCTTTACTGTGTCCTTTTACCTTCAATGTGTAGTTTAGGTTTTTACTGTCTGTTTCAACAGTAAATTGTTTAATATCCTGTTTCCTTTGCTTGTCTTTCAACTGTATGTTTTATCTTCCATCTCTGTTTGAATAGATTTGATAACACTCTTAGAGTAAACAAGTCTTATGACTAGTATTAAGACTGTTTATCCAAGGATCTGGTCTTCTGATCACCTGTAAAAAAAAACAAATTGTGAAGAAAGCATTGGTTTGTAGGGGAGGTCGAAAAGGTTTCATTTTATTTTGAGAGGTCTGTGGAGTGAATCTAGAATGATTTTTGGGAGGTAAACCATGCTCGAATTGGTTAACAGAGGCTTCAGGTAGTGCAGCTGGGTTACAAATGGTTTTACTACATGGGAGTCTGGTCGTTCACTGTGTACGATATAATAATAAAAAACACAAGTTCTTTTCGTTTTATTTACAAATTCAAAGGGTGGCGGGTTTTAATTAATGACGTCAGCATGTACGATAGATGAGTCACGGGGGGGAAGGTGGTAAGCGGTTTCTATATATCGCACCGCTTGTGAGGGAAGGCGGTTTTAGGCGGAAGGGCAGCGATGTGATACAACGACTGACACGTATCACGACACTGTTTGAAAACTGTTTGGCCATCGTGCATTATCTTTCGTACGCAGATGACCAGCGAAATGGATGAGGGTCGTAGATCTTTGACGGGGCGATCGGACGGTCGACGGGACAGGGAGATGGCGGAGTTTTAATGACGCGGGCCCAATGTAATTATTCGTTAAATAAACTCATCGGGCGGGATCTAATTGGCGGGTTGAATTCATTAATTAATCGTGAGGATTAAATAATCTCTTTTGTATGGTCGGAGATGAAAAATGAGCGGGGATGGATTATTTTCAAAGTTTGGTTTTAATTAAACTTTGGGTTTATTTTTTGTTTTAAACATATATACATATGTTTAAACGTTTTTCATATATTTTATTATATGATAATTAAATCAATGTGATTTTATTACCATAGGGGGCGGGAATAGAATTAATGTTATATTTTAGCCAAAATGAGGTATATTGTGGGTTTTTTATTTGAATAAATAGGAGTTAAATACTTTTGGCTAAAAAGTCATAATATAAGGGTTTTGGGGATATTAATATAAAAGGATTTATATATAATAGGAAAAGATCATTTCTATAAGGATTTAATATATAAATTAGAGTTAATATGACAAGGGAACAATGTAAACTCAAAATACTTAAATATAACCAAGAAAGTGAAGTTTCAAAAGTAAATAGCATTATTATACTTTCATCACTTAAAATTAGAATAAAAAGTGATTTTACTTAGGAAAATATTTTTGAGAAGTGAATGAATGTGATAATGGATGATTTCAAGTACTTAGGTCTTTTCAATTATTGGGCTGAGGGTCTGGTCCCTCCAAAAGTCAAGGAAATGCCTTGAGCCCCTTTAATCTTCAAATACCTTAGTGCTTAGGGAAATTAGTAAAATCTTTGGGGAAAATGAGAGGGGAAATTAATGATTTTGACCTTGCTTTGCTTTGAAATTCTGCCAATGTAGTGTTCCGCCTTTACACTTGTGATGAAAGTAAATTCTTAACACATTTTAACACCATCATTCATCAAATGAAAATTTGCAACATTATCTACCTACCCTATCTACTTTACTCTACCATTTTTTCTCCTTTATTAGGGTGCACTTAGACTGGCAAACCCTTATCACACTTTTCTTTTTCTTTTACATGGAAAGCCTACCTAAGTCTACACTCTTATTACATCCAAGGGCTCGGATTAAGCACATTTGAGCTCCTTTTGTGCTCTGCCTACCTGCTTATCAAGTCAATCATGAAAAATGACACCTATTGGTATAGAGTCTAACACATATCAGATAATTTTACTGGCAGTCCTGGCTCCTCGTAAGCCACACCTGAGGTTAGATACGTCTCAACTAAAGACACCTTCTGTGTCTGACCCAGAGAATATCCTACATAGAAGGATTTGGAAAGAAAGACCATTAGTCCATACTGAGATTCTTGAGTTCTCTTTAGAAGACTTTCCGTCCTCCTCCTCTCAAGTTGCCCAAGTGCAAGGACCCGACTCCACTGTGGGAGATACCGACTACTACTCAAATAGTCCACCCCGAGGAGGGGTTCGGATTAAAGGCAAATCTGAGCCAAGGGATACAACATATTAGACCTTTCACCCTACTCCTGAAGTCAAAGAGGTCAAATAAGTCACCGAAGTATCTGCTATTAACAGCCCGTTGTTCCCATCAACACCTCAAGCTGCTGTCCAATACATTCCTATTGCCATTCATACTTCACTTCCACCTCCTCCTCCTCCTTTTACACACCAAACCCTTGCACTACTTCCACCTCCCCCAATGGCCAATGTTCCTGGCTTCTTGTTGAATAAATATGCCCCCCTGGCATTACCTCAAGTGTTGAATGATATGCCACAGGACTATTTGAAGATCTTACCCCGATTCAATGGGGAAAATGAGATTGAAGCTCAAAAAAATCTTGAGGTCTTCTGTTCTTTTGTAGAGAACTTTAATGTGGAACACCTAGATGTAGTCTTAAGACTGTTTGTACAATCTCTTGATGGCGAAGCCAGAAAATGGTTTAAGACATTAGGAGACCGTTCCATCACCACTTGGGAGGGAATGGAGGATACTTTTCTCAGAAAATGGGGAGAGAAGAAAGATCATGGACATTATCTTACTGAGTTTAACACACTCAAGAAAAGACATAATGAAGGGGTGTCAAAATTTATCAAGAGATTTAACAAGTTGTATCTGAGCCTTTCTGCTGATATGAAACCTCATCAAACCACTGCTAAGGTTGTCTTCGTGGCAGCTTTTGACTCAGAATTTGGTTTCTCTCTGAGAGAAAGAAAACCTGCCACCCTGGATGATGCTCAAACAAATGCACTGGAGTTGGAGGCGAATTTTGCCTCCACTGGTAAATCAAAAGGAAAATCTGAACAAGATACTAGAAGAAAGGGCAAAGAGGAGGTATCTACCTCTAGTCAAGATAGAGACTCAGCTAATGAAAAAATTGAGGAAATGAAAAAAATGATTAGGAATCTTTCAAATAAGTTGGTCAAGCTTGAACTAGAGGCCAAGAATTCATCCTCCAAGAATTTCCAGAATGCTCCAAACATGGGTTACAACCCTCAGTACAGAAAACCACCCTTGCAGATACTGAAAAGGGAACGAAAGGAACAACAAGATAAGGTACCACACCCTCTGTACCTGGAAGGTCAAGTAGATGGTCCTACCGAAGAAACCACTTACGAGCAAGAGGAAGCATACCTTGCTTTTTCAAATAGTGATGAAGTAGAATGTCTCCTACAAGGAAGTGATGAAGTGCAGATTCCATCACATGTGGAAGAAAAAGTTAATGAAAGCACCAAAGATCCTGAGATAGATGACTGCTGCAAGCAGTTTGTCGATTTCATGCAAGCATAGTTTAATAGAAGATATGACCTTAGATCTTCTAAGAAGAGGACTCGTACTCAAGATCAAGAAGAAGAGCCACTTCAGAAGGAAGCATCTCCTCAGAAGGAGACAACAGTGCAAAAGGTCACAAACAAAGGTAAGAGGCCTCTTAACGAATCTTTGCAGTCTAATGGTCAAATTCCTTCCTCTTCAAAAGTAGTCACTCCCCCTAATACCAAGTCTGTGTCAAAGGAAGTCAAACCCCTTTTCCAAAGAAAAGAGTCAAAAGAAGTGTTAGTAGATAAGTCATTATCGGTCTTTATTTTACAGAAGGAGATTGAGAAGGTAAAAATCCCAGTTCCCTTGACCGAATTGTTGAAGCATCCTGCATATCAGTCCCAGGTCGCATCCTTTATGCTTCCCCCAGAAGTAGCACATATTCCAGATAGTCCGAACCTTCAAGAAGAAAGACCTATGGTTGTATTTGGCCCACATGTTGAGGAATTAGATGCTTCTACTCCCCCATTTTATGTGTCCCTAGTAATTCATGACCTGCTGTTGCATAAATGTATGTTAGATTTAGGAGCCTCCCATAACTTATTGCCCCTATCGGTCATGGAACAACTAGGACTACAAATCACCTGGCCATACAAGGATCTCTATTTATTTGATTCCAAAAGATTTAAGTGCCTGTGTATGATCAAGGATTTGGTGGTCAATTTGGCCCAGATTCCCGCAAAAAGTGTGGTGATGGAAATTGTGGTGGCTAACATCCCAGCTCGCTTAGGCATGTTGTTGTTAAGGTCTTGGGGAACAAAAATCGGTGGGTCAATCAAGTTGGACTTAACATATGCTAATATCCTGGTTTTTGGTGGCTAGGAGAGGAGGTTGTACAGGGAAACCAGATTTGTCAAGATGGTTACTAAGGCTGATAACTCAGTTAATTCTCATTTTTATAGTAAGGAGGGAGATTTCTCATGTTTGATGCTGGAGGAAGACCAAAATTATGCTCAAGAACCATCATTCTGCCATATCAAGACTGAGCAGTCCATAGAGAGCCATGAAGCAAAAATCTGGACACTTCATTTTGATGGAGCAAACTCCAGAGAAGGTAATGGGGTTGGAGTATTATTGATTTCTCCTACAGGCCAATGGGTCCCATTTTCTTTCAAACTAGAGTATGGAGCCACTAATAATGTGGCTGAGTATGAAGCACTTATGTTAGGGTTACAGAAAACCAGGATTATGAAAATACATAGTTTAAAGGTTCTGGGAGATTCGAAACTGGTGGTTAGGCAAGTGAAGAATCAGTGCGAAACCAAACACCTTAGGCTGAGGGCTTATAGGAAAGAAGTGTGGGACATGGTGGAAATTTTTTTCGTGGAATTTAACATTCAATTTATGCCTAGAGAGCAGAATAGGATGGCTGATTTCCTTGTAGTGGCTGCCAGTACTTTCCGTCCACCTCAAAACCCTCTCTTAAGATATGAAATTGAGGTGCGTTGTCGGCCATCAATATCAGACAACATCAAGCACTGGCAGGTGTTTAAGGATGAAGAGAAAATGAAAAGATTTATGGAAACAATTGGAGAATTCTCCAACATGGAGATAGATGTTTGTGAGGAAGAAGAAGCTGAAGACCTTTCAGAAAACAAATGGGAGGAAAGGGTGGCAGGTCATAAAGTGTTGCAATTGAAGGGAAATGTTATACCTAGAGGGATGGTTCCTCTAGAAATACTATTTGACAAGAAGGATGTCCCACTGCATCCAAACAAAGTCATAGAGGAAAACCAGGTAGAAGATCTTAACCTTGTTACTGATGATGACCCCAAAATTGTGAAGTTATCCAAGAAAGTCCCAGAGGAGTATAAAGAGCTCTACCAGAATTTATTCCAGTCATACAAAGATGTGTTTGCATGGTCTTATCAGAACCTAAAAACCTTTGATATCGGCATCATGCAACATAAAATTCCACTGAAGGGGGATGAAAAGCCACATAAACAGAAGCTTAGACAGATAAACCCCATGTTGCTTCCCTCTATTGAGAAAGAAATTAAGAAACTGTTGAAGGCCAAAATCATTGTGCCATTGAGGTATTCTGAGTGGGTAGCAAACCTAGTCCCTGTCCAGAAAAAGAATGGAGGAATAAGGCTATGTGTTTATTTTCGAAATTTAAACCGAGCATCCTTAAAGGATAATTATCCACTGCCCAAGATGGATCACATCCTACAGAAAGTGGTAGGAGCTTCTCGGATGTCGATGATGGATGGATTATCGGGTTACAATCAGGTGGCTGTACTACCAGAAGATCAGAAGAAGACTGCCTTTACCACTCCTTGGGGTACGTTTATGTATGCCAGGATGCCTTTTGGGTTGCTGAATGCAGGGGCTACTTTTCAAAGGGCCATGGACATTGTCTTTGTTGGGGAGCAAGATAATTTTGTGGTAGTATACATGGATGATATCACTGTGTTCTCAAAAGATGATGTAGAGCACATTGAACACTTGCGTAGAACTTTCAAGAAGTGCAGAAGGTATGGTATCTCTCTCAATCCACAGAAGTCATTGTTTGCATTAAAAGAGGGCAAGCTTTTGGGACATATTATAACCAAAGATGGGGTAAAAATAGATCCTGAGAGAGTAGAAGTTATAAATGGAATTTATCTTACCATAAATAAAAAGGAGGTGCAGGTGTTCCTAGGGCGCATTAAATTTCTGAGGAGGTTTATCCCTAACTATGCTGAGATAGTTAGACATATAACTGACATACTGAAGAAAGATAATGAGGTAAAGTGGTCCCAAGAATCATGAGAGGCCTTTTCTAGGATAAAAAATTCCTTTGCTGAAGCCCCTATGCTAGTTGGACCAGACTATGCCAAACCTTTCATGATCTTTTCATTTGCATCACCTCATACAATGGCAGGAGTTTTATTGCAGAAAAATGAAAAAGGGTATGAGAAGCCCATCGCTTTCTTCAGTCAGGTGCTTCGTGATGCAGATCTGAAATATAACATATTAGAAAAGCAAGCATATGCCCTGGTTAAGTCTCTTAAAGCATTTCGCATGTATGTCTTGCAGTCCCATATCACTCTGTTTGTGCCTACAATAGCTGTAAAAGATATTCTTATCCAAGGAGATAGTGAAGGAAAAAGAGGGAAATGGATTTCCAAAATACGAGAGTATGAGCTAGACATCTGCCCTACCAAACTAATCAAGGGACAAGGGCTAGCCAAAATCTTGTCCGAGTCAAACTGTCAGGCTCTAGGTATAAATCTGTCCATGATAGCAAATGAGGGGTTTGAGAAGAAAGAAGAGAAACAGGGAGTAGAGATAGCTACTCAAAAGACACATATGAAGTACCTCATCAGCCTGTGGTACAAAGAGATAGTGGAATATCTTCTAACACTCAGCTTCCCTCCTAGTTGTGACAAATCTAAATACAAAACACTAAGGTTAAGATCACAGAAATTCGTTGTTTCCAATGGTCGGCTGTACTGGCGAGATCCTTTAGGTATTCTACTCCTGTGTCTCACAGAGGATGAGGTAGAGAATATAATGGCCGAATTTCTTGAAGGAATCTGTGGGGGTCATTACAGTTGGAGGGCCACTGCACACAAAATCATGAAGGCTGGTTTCTACTGGCCCAAACTCTTTGGAGATGTGTTTGCCCGGGTCAGATCTTGTGAGAAATGCCAAAGATTTGCTGAAAGACAGAAGTTGGCACCTCTTCCCATGATCCCTGTTCACGTGGACGAACCATTCTAGCAATGGGGAATCAACTTTATCGGTGAAATACATCCTCCATCGAGCAGTCAGCACAAGTGGATATTAACTGCCACAGATTATTTCACAAAGTGGGTGGAAGCTATACCTGTGAAAATGCAATAGATACTGTGGTGATGAAATTCATGGAAGAAAATATTATATCCAGATTTGGATGCCCTGCCAAGATAGTGACTGACAATGCTCAAGACTTCAAGTCTTCAAAGTTTGTCAGCTTCTGCCAGCAGTATAACATTGAATTGGGTCACTCCACGACCTATTACCCACAAGGAAATGGCCTGGCAGAGTCTTCAAATAAAACCCTGGTGAGAGCACTGAAGAAGGCTATCAACGAAAATCAGAAAAATTGGGATTCCCAGTTGAAATTCGCTTTGTGGGCCAACAGGATCACCAGCAAGAGAGCAACCGGGAAGTCCCCATATGAATTAGTATATGGGAGGGAAGCATTATTCCCTGTACAATTAGCCTTACCAGTAGCCCGATTCATGCAAGAAAGTCAAGAAGAACCCGATGATGTGACCAGGAGAATAAATCAGCTGGTGGAGTTAGAGGAAACATGGAACCAGGTAAGTCAGAAGCTAACTGAATATCAAGAGAAGATGAAGGAACTTTTTGACCAGCATGCCAAGGACAGGAAGTTGCAGGTTGGGGATGTAGTGCTCAAATAGGATATTCGAAGAGCTGAAAAGGGGAAACATGGTAAATTCGACCCACTCTGGTTCGGCCCTTTTAAAATCGTGGAACAAGGGGGCAACAACACTTTCAGGTTGGAAAATTTACAGGGAGACTTGCTCGATGCCCTTGCAAATGGTCAGTTCCTCAAACCTTACATCTAGTTCTGATTCAGGCTGAGAGAGCCTGCTGTACCATATTGTACATTAGTTTTCTGTTTTCATCTTTGTTCGAATGATGTGTGTGTCGTGATGAATCATGAAGAGAAAAATAAAAAGTGCTGAAGAGTGGTGTCCACACAGAAGATTAACAGGTGGTCTGCAAAGTTCTCAACATGCCCAGGGATGACGTGCCATCCCCAGGTGGAGCCAATGTTGATCACGTTAGGCCCCTATTAATTTTTTGACAAGAAAACAGGGGGTCAAACTATCTTTGAGCTTTCACGGAATGCATTCCCTCTGAAAACACATCATCCTTGAAGCCTCCTTGTGCCTTGACCTTTGATAAATCCTTACTGTTGTTCCCAGTTTTAAAGCCTCTCTGTTTGTGAAGAAAATGCCCAAAATGCCTCCTTTTTCCCTCTTATTTCATCCCCCTCTAAGCCTTTGTTTTCATCATCCACTCGTGACTCCGTTTTCTCCTATAAGAATCCCCAAGAATAGATTGTACAGTGGTTCCGCATTTTCGTAAAATATGTCGTGAGAGAATTTTTGTAGGCATTTTGTTGAAGCTTTAATATGAATGCAAAGAGTCTGCTGGGTTTCAGTGATGAGGAGTTCTATCTTTAATGAGGATTCTCGGTCTTGGTGCTTTACGTCGTAAATCTTTCTTATGTGTTATAGTTTAGATGTTCATTTCATTCACATCCATTTATCTTGTGTCATGTTCGGGAATGCGAGTGGCTCACCGGTTTTTGGTATGAATTTATCCTAATTGATACTCATGCTAGAACCCGTCAAGCGCTTTAAATATGGCTCTGTGCATGATATACCGTTTGATTTTCCACTTCAACCATACTTCTCGCTATATTAGATTATATGGGATGTTATTTTTTAAAATGCTATTGTCATGTATGGATTCTTAATTTTGTAAGCCCATTACATGCCGATATTTGTTTCTCGGATATCATCCCAATGACAGCTAGTATTATCTCAATCTTTCATATGCCGTAAACACCTCTCGATTATTCATCTCTCGTGAGGTATTTTAGAACCCAACCCTCTTTACACTAAGCCGCCTTTGAATTTTCCCGATACATTTGTATTAGAGTTTGACACCTTGCCTCCGTAGTATTGCTTTCCTCATGTCAAGTTTCGAAAGTTTTGGTCCCATTCAAATTAACCTTCCTCGTTACAAGAGATAGCAAGAGAGTCTTTTCTGATAACTTCCCCGTGTTATATCATATGCTCCTTGCCGTATAAGATGTCCTAGGCACCGGTCTTTTACAACTCATGCAGTCTGTCTCTAGGGTTGACAACAGTAGGTATGTCCTTCTTCTCGAGCACCCCTCGGCTACTTTGTCGTGACACCCCTGGATGAAAGGGAGGTAAGCTCTACCAGCTTTAGGTTTGGGAGTTTGATGTGGGGAGCTTTGTTGAGGATCCGGGATCTGCTTTTTCATGATAGCTTTGTTGATGTCTTTGTCTCGTGTAGCCTACATTCGACTTTATATGTGCCTTTATGTTGTAAATCGATCGAGGTTGTACTTTAACATGTATCATCTTTGTATGGATAGTATTCAAGGGTTTAAATGAGGTAGGTAGGTCCTTCTGAGCACCCTAGTTAATTTTTTAGTGACACCCTAGATGAAAGGGAGGTAAGCTCTACCAGGGTTTGACAAGCTTTTGATGTTGTAATATTCATAATGGAAAATTAAAAAATGACATACAAGAAATTTGCGATAGTAAAAAGCACATCAATCGCATAAACCATAAATGGGCCAAAAACATGCCAATATGTGCCAATTTTATTATATCAAGGAAGGAATACAATATGGATTGGAATGAGTGCACTTCGACTTTATTAGAGAAATATACAAGCCCTAGGTGTATGAACAACAATTGCCCAAATGTTGCAAAGAAAATTCCCTCAACAAATATTTGCGGCTGCCCTTATAATTTTGCATTGTCGGTTGTGTTGAGACCCTTGTTTGACCCATCAAATTTTCTCGAAAAATCCTACAAAATTATTTCGAGGTCCTTGTCAAAAAACCCGAAAAAACCTAGAAAGGGTTTTATCTAGTTTTGACACTCCAAAATTGACCCCCAAAAAATGCTTGGCCCTCCTCCACAAAAAAGAAAATGAAATTCAGTAGCATATGTTGTAATTTTTGCTCCAAAAAATGTTGGAAAATCCCCACAAATACCCCCTGTTGACTAAGAATTTGTCACCGTCCTTACCATTTCCCATCCCGCACAATGGAGGACCCATTCTGTGACTGTGGAACATTGTCATGCCTTGAAATCATCATCAATGCATCCCTCTGAACATGAGCTTCATTTGCCCTTGAGACATCTCCTTGCAAAAGTCATGAAAAACAGCCCTTTTGGCATTGGCGCGGGCAAGCAGTTCAGTCCTCGCGCCAATGGAGAAATTACTGCAAAGGGGTCGCGCCACTTGGCGCTCTGTCATAGAGCCGTAGTCGCGCCACCCAATTTGGGAGTTTTTTTTTAAATAAGGATGGCGGAAGTTGAGTTCTAACAAATTCATAAACCATCACCTATCTTGAGTTGGGAGGTTGGCTGCGGGAGTTCTATGGAGGAAAGTGGTTTTGCCACCTCCCATGGAACCTTCCTTGTTGATAGGGCCAATCCCATAATAATAGGGATCCCAACTCCTCCTTCCCCATCTATAAAAGCTTGCTCAAATCAATAGCAAGCTAGTCTTGAAGTGCCTAAGCTCTGAATCTCCATATTCCCAAGAGCCTTTGTATTGTAAAGCACCCTCTCTTTCCCTTAAGGCTGACTCAAGTAAAGAGACCATTGTCACGAGACTCTAGAGAGGTTTTCCCTTTCCTTGGCGAGCTTTGCGAGACGTGGACTACTGGAGACCCGTCCGAAGGAGACCGCGACGTCAGAACTTGGTTGTAATCTTTCTTCGCTGGTTATTTAATAGATGATTATGATTATGGTTCCACTCCGTTTTCCATCATGTTAATGCGAGTAATGTCCTTTCTGACTGATGTTTAGTTACGTATGCCGGTTTCTATGCTTGTATCTGTTCGTTTCTTCCATGTGCAGGTGTTCATCCGCGGAGATCGTGGAGGGATTGTGATCTGCCGAGGCTGAGGAACGGGGACGCTTCTTCTTCAGATCCTAGCGTTGGAATCCAGGTAGGCTTCTATCTCCAGCCTTTTCATTCGTAATTAGGAACCCGCGTCATGACATTGTTTGTTTGTTGCTAGACCCCTGCTGGGCTAGTAGGGATCGCCTCTGTCCGCAGAGGGGATTTACCTCCTCAACAAATTGGCGACTCCGCTGGGGATCCAGCTTGTTGTTTGATTTGTAAACTTTAGACGGAGCCTGAAGTACAGCCAGATAGCCTTCGAAACACTTCTGCTTTGCATTAGCGGAGTAGATCAACGCTACTTCAGTCGATCTCCGGTTTGGTTTGCAGACTGAACGACTTGGAGTCTTTGTCTTGCCTTGCCGTTTGTATCTTGTTTTTCCTTGCTTGATGAACCTTATGGGTTGGATTTTTTTTGTGTTTTTGCTTCTTGGATTGCTTAGCTTGCATTGGTCTGTTTCTGGAGTAGCTTATTTTTAATTTTTTGCTGAGAAACTCGACTGGCGCGGTTTTTAACCTGACAGTCGCGCCACTTGGCGCATGTTTCCTTTGTACAACCCGCGCCAATAGCCTTCTGGCGCCAGTTTCACTCTTACAGTCGCGCCACCCCTGTAAGTTTTTTGAGATTTCTCATTTTTGAGCTCTCTGAAGTTGACCAATGTTTTTCTTCTTGATTTTACGACTGCCTGAGTGTGTTGGAGTCTTGTTTGGCTGGGAATTCACCTCTGTCCTTTGGTTGTTTGCTTCTATCTACTGATTTCACGTTTCAAGCCCTAGGTCATCTAGTGGCTTGGTGTATCGAGCCCTCCTTGGGAGTTTTGGTGTTTGGATTGTCCTGTCAACTATCTGATTGATTCTCCACGTTCTCTAAGTAGTTGTTCATTGTTTCATTGCGATTTTTGGGTGATTGTTCATTTCTTCATTCGAAACTCGTTTGGTCTTGCTTTGGACTTGGATCACACGGTCCATTGGAAGCTTTTGAGTCTTTCTCTTGCTTTGAGAGACTTTGGTCGATTTGGGAATCTGATTGTTTGTGTCGTTGAGTGGAATGTGTTTGTTTCGCTCTCTTGGATATCGTTTCTCAAGTTGCTCCATTCATTTTCAAGTTTGATTAGTGCATATTAGCCATTAAACATTGAAAATAAAAAAAAAAATCTCTTTTGCTTTTGTTAATTAGTGCAAATTGTAACTTTTTCCATATCGCTAGTTATTAGTGTTTTGAATGAAAAGTTGTCAATTGCATTAGTTACATTATAGAGCTCATTGTTTGGTTTCCGTTCATTTCGTTTGTATAAAAGCTCTCAACTCTTCTCTAATTAGTTTTCATCGAACGAAATGTTGCATTGTGGCATATAGCTTTGCATTTAGGAGACACTACATACGATAGGGCCTGGAAATTGAAACTTAATTGAAGATAAACTGTAAAATTTATTCAATTAACCTAAGGCAACATTGGAACTTAACGCAACATATTTAGAAGTTCTAGGCTAGAGACGTGTTCCGGCGTCGTTAAACCTAGCAGCTGTCGTTCGCCTGTTGGCTTTAGACAGCGCTAGTACGGACTTGCGCTCCCCGTACCGTCGCGTATATAAAGGGAGACCCCTATAGGTTTTTAATCCTTTATCCACAGGAAGCCGAGTCTGCCGCCTTTTACCCGTGATACACCGAACACAGCATTCGGGGAGACTACCTGCACGTACGGAAAGTCCTTGGTCGATTTCTGTTTCATTTTTGAAACCAAGGTGTATATTGCAGTTCACGGATATTTGGTACACCCTTTGTGCCTAGTTTTTCCCGAGCAGTCATTTGGTCTTTTCTGACTCCCTAAACTTGAAAAGACCGTCAAGCGCTTGTCCTTTCACGCTTGTGTCAACTCTGAAAGAGATAGAGTCATCTTTTTATCGTTTCTCGACTCTTGAAACATGAAACGGTAGAATTTCTTACTTTCCAATGTGGTAAAATTAATCGCCCACGATTTCACACCTATTTAGACATTGCTTGTTGACTGTTTGATCGTGTGTCTTAACTCATTTTCAGCCCGTGTGTGTGCGTGCCCTTTTCTTTTAGTCTTTTGCCACGGTGGCGGAACCATCGGTTTCTTCTACTGGTAGTCCTTACACGGACGATTCTTCAGAAGCTTCTGAGCCTTCTGTTGAACCACAGCAGCCTGTTGTTTCCGAGTTTCCTGACGGGGGACCGGTTCTCGCCGAGCAACCCTTTGGAGGACCAGTTGAGTTCAATTGGCCCTTTTCGGACCCTGTGTCTGAATTGAGATTAGGAGCTGATTTCCTTTCTCTTACATCGGGTTCACCGTTTTTTGCTGCTGTCTTTCCTCCTAGTCCTTGCCGTCTTTTGCGTGATTTAACGGCAGGATCAACCATGAGTGATTCTGGTGAGGAAATTCCGGGATCTGATGACTATCAGCGCATCCCTCGTAGATTGTTTGAGGGAGACGGTTCCGAGCTGGCTACCACATCGTCAGCCAGTCCATCTTTACCACAGGGATACAGATCTCTGGGTCAGATAATTTCAGTTGCTGCCTCTATGGGGATATCATCTCCCGCATCGAGACCAGCTGCCACTACACCCGGGGTGTCCCCTTCGACGCCCGTCACTTCTGTTCCCGTTCGGCCCACTGTTTGTGTGGCTGCCTCTTCTGCTGTTGTCTCAGCATCTGCTACTAGGGCTGGGCCAACTCCCGAAGACATTTACCTAGCTACTGCTATACCGGAGAATATCTCTCCGGAGGAGTATCGGTTGTTTTTACAGCAGCCGAACGCCGGAGCTGGACAAGTTCCCCAAGATCCTTATCGATCCTTCTTTTCGCACTATGCACAGGATGGCACTCCCGTGTATATGTTCCCAGGTCAGTTCGACGAGCATGGGGAGGTTTTGCGCCTTCCTGCTCCTGAGGCTTATTTATATGCTCAAGGTTTACCATACAACCAGGCTTACAACCCGCAGGGACAACCCTTTCAGGGCCAACCTGCGGGCCAACCTGGCTATTTGTATGACCCACAGGGACAGCCCATCCAAGGCTACCCTGCGGGCCAGCAAGGGCCATTATACAATCCGCAAGGACCATATTATAGCCCCGCTGGTCAACCTGCTCAACCTCAGCTAGGGTATCAACCGGGACAAGCCTATGGTCCTGGGGGGCAAATCCAGCCGTCTTTACCAATGCAACCGCAGTATCCTGCTGTTTCTAACATTGCATATCAGCCAGGACCACCCTATGGTTCTGCTTCAGGTCAAACTGGTTTCCAGCAAGCACCTGGTCCTGTTCCTCCACCAGGGCAACCGGCTCATCCGGTACAGCCCGGTGTTCCGCCTCCAGGCCAGCCGACCCATTCGGCACAACCTGGGGCTCACTTACAACCAGGTCAGCCTGCGCAACCAACACCGCCTGGTCACCCGGGCCAGCCTGGTCATTCAGGCCAACCCCCTCACTCGGGTCAACCTGTTCATTCAGGGCAGCCCTCTCATTCCGTTCACTCTGCTCAACAGCCTGTTCATTCAATGTCGCAGCCAAATCAACAGCTGCGCCCTACGTACCAGGCTCCGCAGGGTTCCACTTATCAGCAGCCTACTCATCCTCAGAGTGGTTATTATCCTCATGGTCAGTCTCAACCGAACTATAACCACTCTGGAGGCTCTCAGTATCATCCTCCTCCACCCGGTTCTACCTACGCTCGGCAGCCAAATCCAAACGCTGCTTATACAGGGCAGACACCTAATCAGGGCCCGAACCCTGGTTATCAAGCCCCACACTATGGTTACCAGCAACCAAATCAGTCTGGTTATACGAACTATGCCCCCTACGGTCAGAATCCTCAGGGACAGAACCCATGGGGGCAGGGATATTCACAACCATCGTGGAACGCAGGTACCGGACCTTATCCTGGGACTGGCATGGTAGTTAACCCCCCATTGCCGTTCCTGGCTACCTTGGAACTGCCGGACGTTTCGAAGTTGACCAATGATCCGATTTCTCATAATCAATATTGGCCTCCGGTTCCCACCAAGATACCAGGTGACTGTCCCAAGTTTGAGGGCAAAGCTGGAGAAGACCCCCAGGCGCATGTGATGACGTATCACCTCTGGTGCTCGTCTAACTCTTGGACCGACGATTCGATTCGTCTGCGTCTTTTCCAGCGTACTTTAACAGGAGCTGCTGCTAAGTGGTACATAGAGTTGTCCCGTGGTATTTTTCAGGATTTCAACTCGTTAGCTATGGCTTTCCTCACGCATTTCCAGTTACCGGTCAGGTATGAGACCGGGACGCACCTCCTGTCTTCCCTAAAGCAGGACTCGGCCACTCACATCTCGGATCACATCCATGAGTGGCGGCGCCGTCGTCGACTGATCAAGTTTCACATACCTGATCAGATTTTGACTCACTGGTTCACCACCTCCCTTGTCAATAAAATCGCTCAGGATATCGCGATGGGAGCGTGTGTGACGGAGGAACAAGCTATCGCGCGTGCCCAGTACCTGGATCTTGTTTATTCGCAATCCGGCACGCTTTATGACATCCTGCCTGATGCTCCACGGCCCGGAGCCACAAAGGCCCCGCCTACCCCTACGGTGGATGGTGTCATTGGTTCCGTTTCTCAAAATTCGAAGAAGTCTTCGAATGGGAAGTAGAAGGCTAATTCTTCCAACAATACCTCTGCTCATCCCCCCTCATCTGATTCCGGTAAAACCGCGGAGGTGAATGCCATTCAAGCCAATCCTACGGACAAATCCTCCAAAGGGAAGAAAAAGGGCAAAGGCAAATCAAAATCTGATGCCCCGAAACCAGAATCTAAATCTCGAACTGAGGATGGCTCCCAACGTAAGCCGAAATTCCCTTGCCTCATCTGTGAAGGTGACCATTACACTAAGGACTGTCCACGACGATCCGAAATTAGTCAACTTCTTAAAGGCTCAAAAGGAACTCTGGCTGTTTTAAAAGAGCCATTTCCATCTCAGCAGACCCAGATGGTCGAACAGGGCTCATCATCTGCACCGTTTGGGTCTCAGGTTTTCATGATGAAGACTAATGCACCTATCACTATCGCTACGAGATCGAAGGATTACAACAGTCAGCAGCAGGCACCCGGGAAGGCAGTTGCGGAAGGACCGCCTCCCCCACCTGTTTCTGGTCCGTTAGAAATCGAGAAGCCGACCCTCGAACCCGTTGTGAAACCACCTCCCAAGGGTGTTCTTCGGAGATCCTCTTACAATCCAAATGCTCGTGCTGCTCAACATTACAGTATCGTTGAGGATCTGGCACAGGCGCCATGTGCCATGTCTGCACTTGAGGTTCTTCAAAGTTGTCCTTCACAACGGAAGGCTTTACTATCTGCCATCGGTGGTATCGATCCCGCCGACTCAAGCCTTCTCACCTTTGATCTGGAGAATTTTACTCCCCGGCTTCCACATCAAATCGATTTGGTCATCCAAGTCGGGATTAACGGTCTCAACATTCATAGGGCCGTCGTAGATGAGGGTGCATCTACTTGCGTTATGTCCTCCGCCTGCTGGAAGGCCATTGGCTCTCCAGCCTTGTCGTCATCTCCCAATGCCCTTGAGGCATTTGATGGTCGGGAGTCTAAACCCCTGGGAGTTCTCGAGAGTCTTGCGATCACATTACAGGGAAAAACTGTCAACATGGAAGTATAAGTGGTTGACGCGAAACTCAACTACAATATACTTCTTGGCCGCAGCTGGACCCATGCCATGCTCTGCGTGCCGTCTACTGTCTTTCGATTCATTAAGTTCCCCCATGAGGGCAAGATTGTCATGGTAGATCAGTTGTCGTTTTTCACCTCTAGCTCTGAGAACAACGTACCATACGTGGATCAAATTCCGAATCCCCCAGACAGCATAGGACCTAGTCTTTTCAAAGACCCTGTTCTCATGGGTATATTCCCCGCACCGCCACCAAATACCGCTCAAGTCAACATGTTGTCCAGGACTGATGACCCCTGGCTTATCCCTTCACCTGAGCAGGTATATGAGTTTGGAGAATCCATGCCTTTAACGCCAGTAGAGATCAGCTACTGTGAGATTGTTGACGCATCGAACCCTCCACCTCCTCAGCATGCTCCGATGAGCATGGCTCTTGACGTCTACTCACAATCCCCCTGGCTTGGTCAGGCTGATTCGCCTGATCCTCTTAGAGAGAATTTTCCCTCAGATGAGGCTATCATTGAGACTATGTCTCTGGAGGAGCTGCCTTGGGGCGATGGACATCATCGCTCCTCGTTTATGCCCAGCTTGGGGGCAATGACTGATTGTCTGGAGCGATATGCTACTCAGGTTCCTTCCCCTCCTCTTCAAACACCGATCTTAATGCACGAGGTCTTTTCGGAAGGTAATCTGAGTAACATTACTCAAACGGTTCCAATCGACATCTCCGTTAAACCGGGGATTGTTGAGAACATTCATGTGGGTGTGACTTGTTCTCCCAAGGAGATTCAAGTCTATACTGAGCTTTTCAAAGAATTCAAAGATGTTTTCGCATGGTCTTATGAGGAAATGCCGGGAATTGATCCGAGTATTGTCGTGCACGAGATTCCAACCTACCCAGGTGCGAAACCCGTGCGCCAACGCTTACGTCCCATGCATCCTCGGAAAGCCGCCGCCATCAAGGCAGAAGTTGAAAAACTTCTGAACGCGGGTTTTATTTATCCTATCCCCCTTACAGAATGGGTGTCTAATATCATCCCTGTTGATAAAAAGCAGGGTATAATTCGAGTCTGTGTTGATTATCGCGATATTAATCGCGCTTGTCCTAAGGATAATTATCCCACTCCGTTCATCGACCAGATCATCGACGAATGTGCCGGGAGTGAGATCTATTCCTTAATGGACGGTTTCTCGGGCTATAACCAAATCAATATTGCACCCGAGGATCAACATAAGACCACATTCATCTGTCCGTGGGGCACTTTCGCGTACAAAAAACTCCCGTTCGGCTTAAAAAATGCTGGCGCCACATTCCAGCGCGCGATGTCCTATGCTTTTCATGATATTCGCCATATCGTCCAGCCTTATCTGGACGACTTGCCAGCCCATTCGGGTAAGCGAGAGGACCATCCTGAGCATCTCCGCCAGATATTCCTTCGTTGCAGACGCTACAATATCAGGCTCAACCCTCATAAGTGCGTTTTCTGCGTTGATTCTGGCCGTCTTTTAGGCTTTATAGTCTCGAAAGACGGAATTCGCCTTGACCCTCTCAAGGTTGAGGCCATTGTAAATCTCCCGTCACCCTCCTCCTTGTATCAGTTACAGAGTCTACAAGGGAAAGCGAATTTTCTTAGGCGCTTTATCCCGAATTATGCCGAGGTGGCCAAAGGATTCACTCGTTTGTTAAAGCAGAATGTTCCCTTTCACTGGGACGAAATTGCTCAGGAATCCTTTGAGAAGCTGAAGACATTGCTAGTCAATGCTCCGTTGCTTCGTCCTCCCGACTACCACCGCGACTTTACTTTGTATCTAGCCGCCGCATTAAGCACCATCGCCATGGTCTTGGTGCAGGATGACGAGAACGGTGACGAACATGTCGTTTATTACCTATCTCGGAACCTTCTCGACCCGGAAACACGTTATGCACATGTCGATAAGTTGGCCTTAGCAGCAGTACATGCCGTACAACGCTTTCGCCATTACATCCTTTTGCGTACGATAACAGTGGTTTCAGACTGCAACCCTATGACGTATATTCTTTCTAGACAATTACTAGGGGGCAAGTACTCCAAATGGATCGTCATCCTGCAGGAGTTTGACTTGGAGTTCACTACTGCCAAGTCAACTAAATCACTCGTCTTCGCAGATTTGATATGCTCTCTCCCTACAGACTCTGTTCCTTCACACTCAGAAGATCATATACCGGACGAAACACTGTTTCTTATCGATACTCGCGATCCTTGGTATGGTGACATTATAGTGTATCTTCAGACCGCGACATTTCGGTCTGAGTTGGATAAAACTGCCCACCGTTGGATTCAGCACCAGTCCCAACCCTACCGTATCGTAGGAGATACCTTATATCGTATTGGAGTAGATTCGGTGCTCCGACGATGCCTTACCTTGGAAGAGGCGGAGAAAGTCTTGAATGACTGCCACAGTGGCGCCTGTGGCGGACACATGTCCGGGTATGCTACTGCCCAGAAGATTCTGCGGGCAGGTTATTTCTAGCCTTCCATATTCAAGGATTGTATCACTGCAGTCCGTAAATGCCATCCGTGCCAGATTTTTCAGCGCAAGATGCGCGCGCCGCCATTGCCTTTGCATCCCGTTATTACCGTCGGCCCTTTTGCGAAATGGGGCGTGGATTTTATGACGTGTAACCCTCACTCGGCCGGGGGGCATGCTTATATCATTGTCGCCGTCGACTACTTCACTAAGTGGGCCAAGGCGATGCCTACACTAGCTGCTGACGGAAGAACGGCTGCTTCATTTATATTCAACCACGTTATTGCACGATTCGGGGTTCCTCAAGCCATCGTCACTGATCATGGTACTCATTTCCGTGATTACATGATGACGGAGCTGACTTCAGCATTGGGCTTGCGTCACAACAGCTCAACACCATACTACCCTCAAGCGAATGGTCAGGTTGAAGCGGTGAACAAGGTTTTGGTCACCATGCTTCAGCGAACGGTTGGGATTCATAAATCCAGTTGGCATCTCCAACTGTTCTCAGCTCTCTGGGCATACCGAACATCTGCTAAGAGTGCAACCGGGCTCACACCTTTTCAATTGGTGTATGGCCTGGAAGCTACTCTGCCGGTTGAATGCGAAATTCCTTCGCTTAAATTAGCTGTGGAGCTATTACCGGATACCTCCCCTGAGGAAGAACGTCTTCTGTATCTCGAACGATTGGATGAAACCCGTCGACTGGCTGCTTTGATCATCGAAGCACAAAAGAAGAGGGTCAAAACTCATTTTGATCAAACTGTTTCCCCTCGTTCTTTCATTGAAGGAGACCTCGTTCTCTTGTACGATCAGGCACATGATAAGCTTGGAGCCGATAAACTCCAGCCTATGTGGCACGGTCCCTATATAGTAAAACACGTTTTGAAAAATGGGGCCTACGAGCTTATAGATTACGAAGGAGTTCCGCTGGCGCAGCCCAGGAATGGGCTGTACCTTAAAAAATACTACGCCTGAAGTGATTTCTTGGTGTGGTGTGTGTACATAGGTGTGTGATTGTCATTTGTGTGCATAGTGTGGTGTGCTTTGTAAACATCTTTCTGCTGATCGGGTCTTCCTGATTGTGCAGATGTCTATTCATCCATTTGTTGGTTTCGCGGATGGTGCCTCTCGCAGTACCAGGAATCTGTCTTCCGTAGCCTGGGTAATCTACGATCCTGCTGGTGAGTTGATTAACCTGCAAGGTGTGTGTTTAGGACGTACCACGAACAATATCGCGGAATATAGTGCCGTGTTGGAATTGTTAACCGAGGCAGTAAACCTTGGTATCCGTGAATTGCTCGTGTATCTAGATTCACAACTTGTAGTGTTACAACTGAACGGACACTATTCGGTAAGGAACCCGTCCATCTTACGTCTGTATTTGCGTATTCGATTACTGGAAAGGAATTTTGACTATATTACATATCATCATATACCCAGGCATTTGAATACATTAACAGATGCAGTAGCAAATTTGGTATTAGACAGACATTTGCGCAATTTATAATCATCATCACATGTAAAGAAAGACTCATCCAGAAATAGATATGTATGTATATAGATATCGAAATGTTTACATAGAGTGTGTCACATAAAACTCAAAAAATATACATAATCGTCTTAGTACATCCTGAGACACTGTGTCTCTCAAAAAATAGGTGTGGCATAAACCCTAAGGACTAATCCGCATGGTGCTCATGATAGCACGTCACTGCACGCACTAGGCGCCTCAGGATTCGGTGGATCCGGTTCGGAACTCCCACCGTGTGGCGTTGGTATGCCATCGGTACGTCTGATAGTCGGGCATAGTCTGGGATCCCATGGGCAATCCCCTCGAGGTTCTGGATCAGTTCCTCTCCTCCGGTGCCTTCCCCCTGGATCTCAGGGGCGAGTTGTGTCCTCCGGGAGATAGGAGACATCCCGGCTGGTCTCTCAAGTCCTACATCTGCATGCATATATAATCGTGTCAAGACAAATGTGTATTAACAAAAAAAAAACATATAAACACAAAATCAAAATATGAGGTCTTACCCAGCTCCTCGTCCCAGTCGTCTCCTTCTGGTAGTGGGAGATCTGGGTCCCCGGTAAAGTCAGTTCCCGAATAGGGCCAATCTTCCACGACGATCAGTTGGCGTCGTAGCCACCTAAAGAACTCTGGCCTCCAGGACATCTGTTGGCCACCTCCAGATCTGGGCATCAGTGCTGCCCAGCGAGCCATTCGTGGCTCTCGTGGTATCGGACTTGCCACTGCGGCCCCTTGGCCCTGGAAGATTGGTATGCGTTCTAGAATGAACGATACCAAGATGGAACCATACCCGAACTGTTTCAGTTTCCCCTGTTTGCACTTTGTGAGCTGTCTTTTCATATTGATGGTTACTGCTTCTGCCCAGTTGAACAGTAGGGGACCCATGCATTCTGAGGCCAACAGGAGTTGGGTCTTCGTGGCCTCGTGCGGAGCCTGCGATCCAGCAGCCCGCGTAATGGTGTGGAGAACTACTCTCAGTGCTAGATCAGGGATGGTGGAGATGTATACCTTCTTGCTTCCTGATCCTGTTTGTGCCCCTCGGCACACCTGTGCCATTACCCGTTCCATCTTTTCCCCTGATGGTCTGCTTCCAGTCAGTACAGGAATTGGACCTCTACGGGACAATCCAGTAATGAAATAAATGTCAGTGACCTCCAATTCTAACACCTGGTCTCGTAGCCTGAACACTTGTTCATTTTCATCCCATATGCTGATTAGATATTGGAGGAGCTCGGGCTGAGCTCGTAAACATGGCGTGAGGAAGAACTTTTTCAATCCACAGTCTCTAAGAGCATTCATGCAAGCCTGGCTTTGCATGGCCTGTTCATCCTCATCTCCGTGCTCTCGTTCCTTCCATTCGATTACCATTTTGAGTGTTTATCTGCATTCACATGGTCAAAAACCCCTGATTAGATCTTTGGTGAGCTTCAAAATTCAAGAAATTTGGTTTAAATACCGGAATTTTAGGCAGAAAATTAGGTTCGGCCGCTGGCGCGGCTGTTTTGCTAACAGTCGCGCCATGTGGCGCGAGCCCTTTATTAAAATGAGCTCATTGGCGCGGGTCCATGCCCGATACCCGCGCCAATGGGCCCGGCCCTAAAATTTTAAAAGTGGCCACACAAAGTTAATTTCTAAGGGAAAGTCGTTAAAAAATGTATGGAAATGAAGAGCAAAGGAGCGCCTCTTACCTGTGACAGACGAGAAGCTGAATGGTTGCCTGGATTGGTCGCAATCGTCGACAGAAGATTCTGCTCCAAATGGACCACTGTTGTTTTCTACCAAGGTAAATAGTAAAAGTAATTTTATTTTTACCAATTAGACATATTTATAACTTTTTCGACATTAAAATGAGTTTTAAAAGTTATTTTTATCAAATGTTTTGCATATGTTATGTCGAAAATGGATTTTACGCTTGCTTGGTATGTGCAGCAACAGGTTTTTGCGACTTAAAATATGGACACGAGTTGTATTTTATACTTTTTCGGACTCGGTAAATACACGAAAAAGTCACTCCGGAGTCATCTTTCAGCTCTTTTCTGACTCTCTAAATATGAAAAGATCGCCGAGGCCCTTATCGTTTCGATCTCGTTAAAATGGACACGAATCGACATTCACCCGGTATAAGTTTAACCCTTTTTCGGGCCGGGATGGATTGATTACGAAAAAGGAATACCCTAGCCTATTGCGACTAGGAGGTTTTCCCGGATATTGTTTTCTACCTTTTCGGATCTGGGGAACTATTTACGAAAAGGGACCCGTGGAGTTTTCTTTTCCGCTGTCTTTTCAAACTCTCTAAACATGAAAAGACGCCGAGTTCTTCCTTTGTCAGACTCGTTAAACCCTGATGACATTGGATCTAGTCGAAATGACGTTCTCCGAGTTTCTCCTTCCTAGGACTCGTTAAATGCACTAGGATGGATTCGCCCGAAGGGCGGACTTATATCACAAGCATATGCTATCCCCTTCAAGCTTGTTATCAAAAATAATTGGGGTACTCGCCGGAAATGGTGGGGGAAAAATGGAACCATCGTCGTTGTCGTCGGCAGTATGTCGCTCTTGAACATGGCACTTGTCTGCATTCGTGTCGGGTTGGGGACATCTCATCTCGTTGCTTCACTTTGCCTCCATGGGTTTGGGTAATCTCTTTTGACCTCTCATCTATTCACTGCCTCGTCACCATGACCTCTGATCCGTTGATGTCAAATACTGCCAAGTCCACTGTCGTGCCGTTCATGTGTTCAAGAGAAGTTGGCCTCTGCAAATATCAACCTTCCTCTGTTTCTCATACGATCCTGATTCACAACAAAACATCATGTTCCTCTGTCTCGTGTCGATGATGTGGGAATCATTATGGCCCACCGTCGATCAAGGTCACTTCCTCTCGACATCAGCTCATTATCTAGGAAGTTGGTCTAGAGACTCCTTATGGTACCTTGGAGCCTGCATGCCTCAATGGCAGGTTCGTCGCATTCGACGAGAGGTTTACATCATTGGCCTCCGATCGAGTGATTCTGCGGGTGTTCGACGTCAGCTCATTTATTCGCACGCCGCAGATTGTACCTGTAGTACCTTGAGGACCATTGTCATTATTGGTGGTTTCTCTCGCGTCGGTTAACAACTTTCATTATTGGCTGGTAATCCGACGATGTTCTTGCATGTTCGACTTCAGCTCACACATTCACATGCTTGAACCTGTACTCTGTTGGGTCGAGATGGAGCGCAAGACCCTGGATTGTGTCTGTTGTAATCCAGGCTGCGATTGTGGATTATTATCGTTATGTACATGACTCATTGATTGGATGGCTGCGACCATACCTGAGTCTATTTTTTGATCTTAGTTGGATGGCTGCGCCCATACCCTGGATCTGGATTATAGCATACTCTGTTACGGATGGCTGCGTCCATACCACTTATACATCATGTACTTGAGATATCAGTTGTATCTTTCTGCGCAGGTTTTCCGACGGCGGGCCTTCAGTTGGACATGTTCTCGTAAAGCATTTCACCCCTCTCCCTCTCGGGCCTCATACTTTAAGGGGCATCTGTTACACAGTAATTTGTCACCGTCCTTACCATTTCCCATCCCGCACAATGGAGGACCCATTCTGTGACCTGTGGACATTGTCATGCCTTGAAATCATCATCAATGCATCCCTCTGAACATGAGCTTCATTTTCCCTTGAGACATCTCCTTGCAAAAGTCATGAAAAACAGCCCTTTTGGCATTGGTGCGGGCAAGCAGTTTAGTCCTCGCGCCAATGGAGAAATTACTGCAAAGGGGTCGCGCCACTTGGCGCTCTGTCATAGAGCCGTAGTCGCGCCACCCAATTTGGGAGTTGTTTTTTAAATAAGGATGGCGGAAGTTGAGTTCTAACAAATTCATAAACCATCACCTATCTTGAGTTGGGAGGTTGGCTACGGGAGTTCTATGGAGGGAAGTGGTTTTGCCACCTCCCATGGAACCTTCCTTGTTGATAGGGCCAATCCCATAATAATAGGGATCCCAACTCCTCCTTCCCCATCTATAAAAGCTTGCTCAAATCAATAGCAAGCTAGTCTTGAAGTGCCTAAGCTCTGAATCTCCATATTCCCAAGAGCCTTTGTATTGTAAAGCACCCTCTCTTTCCCTTAAGGCTGACTCAAGTAAGGAGACCATTGTCACGAGACTCTGGAGAGGTTTTCCCTTTCCTTGGTGAGCTTTGCGAGACGTGGACTACTGGAACCCGTCCGAAGGAGACCGCGACGTCAGAACTTGGTTGTAATCTTTCTTCGCTGGTTATTTAATAGATGATTATGATTATGGTTCCACTCCGTTTTCCATCATGTTAATGTGAGTAATGTCCTTTCTGACTGACGTTTAGTTACGTATGCTGGTTTCTACGCTTGTATCTGTTCGTTTCTTCCATGTGCAGGTGTTCATCCGCGGAGATCGTGGAGGGATTGTGATTTGCCAAGCTTGAGGAACGGGGACGCTTCTTCTTCAGATCCTAGCGTTGGAATCCAGGTAGGCTCTTATCTCCAGCCTTTTCCCCAATCTAATTCCAAACAGCCCCAGCTCCTCAATCCATTTCACAAGCCACCTGACACTTAGACCCCACAAAAGACTGTGTAGTCCAAGGTAAGATGACGTAGACCCAACTCTATAAATTCGTATTGTTGTTGGGAAATGCCTTATGCTCCTGAAATCCCTTCACTTTTTCCATGAAATTAGTCAAGAAATTCTCGAGCAATAATGCAACCCCTAATTCCAACTCCACACTTCACCAAACACTGTGTGGCCCCCTGTTTTGTGTCCTAGCTAAACCAAAAATGTGTGGTTATTGCGTGGTCCTCCTTCCCAACCTCCAAATACAGGTAAAATGGCCTTCCTAGGTTGGCACTCGAAGTCCACCGAAGATAAGTTGAAATTTCTCCTTGGGAAACTCTTATTCTCAACAAAACTATGCAACTCTACTAAATAGATAGAGCAACAATCAGATATCAAATGATCAAAAGCCCCAAATGATGTTTCCTTCCTTCTATTTATAATTGTTTCTCCCTTCCTTCATGTGGGCCCATTCACTAGGCAAATCAAACTCCTTCCTTAGCCATATAAATTGTTCCAACTAGGGAGTGTGTATTTTGTGCAGAAGTGGCCCCCACATTCCACTAGGAGAATAATTTTGACTCCCCCTTGTCCCAAGTGCTTTTCCTCCAAAACTGCCTTACACCCAAAATTGACAAAAATGAAAAACTTGTAATTTTCTTAGAAATATTATTTATGAAGGGACATTATAGTCCTCCCCTCCAAATGTTTCTCCCCAAGAAACTACAAAGTTGGGTGCTGCGAAATCGGCTCACTCTCCCAAGTAGCATCCTCATCTGGCAAGTCCTTCCACTTTAACAAGTGCTCCCAGATGACCCATTTCATCATCCTCCTTTCCCGTGTCTCCAATATGGTCTCTATTACCAGTACTAAGTGCCATTCATCATCCAGCGGAGGCAACTCAGTGGACACTTTAACCTGCTTCCCCAATGCCTTTTTGAGGAAAGAGACCTGAAATATGTTGTGAATCTATCTCTTTATGGGTAGATCCAACTTGTAAGCTACCTCCTTGAACCTCTTGGTCATGTTGTATGACCCATAGAAGCATGGCTTGAGCTTCTCCACCTGTTTTTGCTTCATTGAAGACTATCAGTAAGGATGCAAGCATAGGTAGACCATGTCCCCCAACTCGAACTATCTCTCCACCCTGTGCCTATCAGCGTACATATTTTGATGCTTTTTTACCACCTGTATATTATCCTTGAGAGACCTGAGGATCTCTTGGCTCTCTTGGACCCAATCCTTTTCCCTTGGGCCCTTGCTATATCCAAATATCATGTCAAAAAAAGAAAGTGAATCATAACCATAGAGTGCTCGAAAAGGGGACATACCAATCGAAATGTGATAAGTGGTGTTGTAACACCTGCTCCACAATAGCCATTTGTTCATGGTCTCGATTTTCCCATGTATCTGTGAGTGAAGGTTGGTGTTGGGCGTAAGCCTGGTCCCCACCAACTGGAACAACTCTTTCCAGAAGGCCCCCGTGAACCTATTTTCCATGTCACTAACTATGTTCTTTGGGAGTCCATGCAGCAGGAACACCTCCCGAAAGAACAACTCGGCCACCTGAGAGGCTGAAGATCTCGATGGGATGGAAAAGAAATCGGCAAATTTGTTCAATCGATCGACCACCATGTAGATACAATCTCGCCCCTGTGTAGTTAGAAGCCTCGTGATCATATAAAATTTTAGGGGCGAATCTTAGCCCATGGGAAAAATTTGAGTTTTATATTTTTTAGAGGCGAATTTTTATTTTACACCCATTTTCTATAGTTTTCTATAGTTCGCCCATAAATTATTTTAGAATAAAATAATTATTATATTTTAGCCATAAAGAATAAGCGAGATAAACTTTGAAACCCCCAGATTCGCCTTGTTTTGAGGTGGAGTTTTCCTGCAATAGCCCCCAATTTCTAGAAATGAAGGGGGGGTTGGCTTCCAATTGCCCCGATTTCCAGGAATGCATGTGGAATTGGCTTCCAATCACCCTTATTTCAAGGAATTTAGGTGGGGTTTGCTTCCAATTGCCCTCGATCCATGAATGTCACTGGCCCAATCCGGGAATGGCACTGGTTAATTTATGGGTTTTCACTTTGATTCTCCTGTATAAGGAACAAGTCCGTGACTACTTTGAACTTTGATTCTCCTGTATAAGGAACAAGTCTATGATTGATTGTGTCTTCAGAGTGGGGGTAAACAAGAAAGGAGCGGGGGAAGCTGAGTCAGGTGTTTCGCCCCCGAACCCAAACTCCTTTGCAGCCAAGTTATCACTAGAGCTACAGAGAGATATTCATTTGATTCTTATTCTTAATGTTTCACTATAACATGGCATATTGAATCATCTACTTTTAGGTTCAGCTCCTTATGGCGGGGTGGAGGAGCAACTAGCTACCGATCGACGGTGGTCCGACATGTCCTGCTCACTGAAAGGGATGTCTCTTGCTTACTTCTTATGCTCATAATACCTACTAGTATGGATGTGAAAAAAATCAAGACCACAGTCACACCTACCCGTTTATGCATGCCTGTTTTTTGAGCCTAAATCTTACATTCGACCTAGTCCTGCGTAAAGCACAAAAGGACACCGCCCAGTCCAAAAACAGTGGAAAAAAAGAAGTCTGTAACCTTTTCTCTTTAACCTCTCACCAGATTCCATTTTGTTTGACCCTTGAACCTCTCATCTCATCTTAGGCCTTAATCACTTGCCTCACCAAGGACATTAGAAGCCTAACAAGGTCCAACAGAAGTCTGTAACCCTTTGCCTTCATCAAAATAATGATAGTCCAGCAGAAGGAAGGAAGGATGCCCCAGATTCAAATCTACTGTTAATTTAAATGGAGAAGTATTTGAAAGCCCAAACTACAACAACACATTGAGACAATTTGAACATACTGCTACAGAGGAGGCCCTTAATACTCTTTCCCAGAGAGGCCCTTCCCAAGCTCTTGTTGCAAGAATACCTATATGGATTTTGTTTTGGTGGAGTTTTGAAACTTATTTTTTGGATGTTCTATTTCCTTTGATGGTCATCTCATGTGGTTTGAATAGGATGAGACAGGGGTATAGAAAAAATTGTTGCAAGAGATAGCTCAAAGAGCAGGAGTAGCACTGCCTATGTATATTACTGTGCAGTCTGTTCTAGGCTATTTGCCCTATTTTAATTGCAATTTGGAGTTAGTTGGGTTAATCTCTACAGGTGAACGAGCACAAAAATAGTCTAAGAAGAATGCTTCCATGAATTCCTGGTCAAGTTTAAAAAAATGTAAGTGCTTCTTAAAATTTTATTGTTTTATATATAGTTTAAGATGTAATTTTCTTATAATAGGTATTATAGTTCAGTGCTTGTGTTTTTATGTGATGTTTGAGAAACATTTTTCTGCCTTGTTACTAAATATTTTAGTATGTATGATAATGATTTATATATGTTAATTGGTAGTGGCACACCAACTTGGGGTTTTTCTCACAGACACCAGCGGAAGGAGAATGTAATGATGAGAGAATAAAATCACTATTGCCAGAGAATTTGCACATCATAGGTCCAAGGAGATAGCATTGGCCAATAGTTAAAACAACAACACTCAACATCCATCTAGTAGAAATATGCTCACCCAGAGAGAGAGGGTAATAGCCATTCTATTAAACACCAACATTATGAACCCCAGGATGGAGGAGAGTCACAATGGGTTTCTTCTGATTTTCCTGCAGAAGGTTGTTCCAGCTTCAATTCTAGTCACAATCATCGTTTTCAGTAGCAGTTTCATCGTCCTGCTCTGCCATCGTTTGGGTCTATAATTTTTCCCCTAATTAGATCTATTTTTCCAAAGATTAATAGATAGGGCTCTCTTAATTATTCACCTTCTTCCTCCTCTCTCAAAAGGGAAGCTATTGCAGCTAATAGATATCCAGAATGAGCATAAAAACAATCCGAGAAGAATGCTTCCATGACTGCCTGGTCAAGTTTAAAAAAATGTAAGTGCATCTTAAAATTTTACTCTTTTATATATAGTTTAAGATGTATTTTTCTTATAATAGGTATTATAGTTCTGTGCTTGTGTTTTTATGTGATGTTTGAGAAACATTTTTCTGCGTTGTTACTAAATATTTTAGTATGTCTGATAATGATTTATATATGTTAATTGGTAGTGGCACACCAACTTGGGTTTTTCTCACAGACACCAGCAGAGGGAGAATGTAATGATGAGAGAATAAAATCACTATTTCCAGAGCATTTTCACATCATAGGTCCAAGGAGATAGCATTGGCCAACAATTAAAACAACAACACTCAACATCCATCTAGCAGAAATATGCTCACCTAGAGAGAGAGGGTAATAGCCATTCTATTAAACACCAACATTAAGAACCCCATGATGGAGGAGAGTCACAATGGGTTTCTTCTGATTTTCCTGCAGAAGGTCGTTCCAGCTTCAATTCTAGTCACAATCATCATTTTCAGCAGCAGTTGCATTGTCCTGCTATGCCATCGTTTAGGTATAGAATTTTTCCCCTAATTAGATCTATTTTTCCGAAGAGTAATAGATCAGGCTCTCTTAATTATTCACCTTATTCCTCCTCTCTCAAAAGGGAAGATATTGCAGCTAATAGATATCTGATTGGTGACTGTGTTGGGAGCTCTCTACATGAGCCATTGCCATTAGCACTATCTAGGGAAGACATTGTAGCAAACAAAGCTGGTGCAAATGCTAGAAATGTACATAGAATATCATCTCAGCAAGTGCCCACCCCATTTGAATAAAATGAGAGAGATGAAGAGGAATGACTTGTCCCATTTGAAGAACATTAGAGAGATGAAGAGGAATTACTTAACGATGATATCCCAAGGGATAACAACATTCCTAAATTGGGAATTTCCAATGTATTGGAGTGGGTTGAAACATTTTCTTCTACAAATTTGTCACCCTAGTCCAATTCAATGCAATTTTTGGGTTTTCATAGGCAGCAACAGCAGCATAGGCAACAACAATGGATGCCACAAACTATTCCTCAACCCGGGTCAACCTTTTTAGCACCCGGATACTGTGGGTCTCCTTCATCAATGGCTATACCAGTGACAATAAGGACATCAATACCCAGGTTCCTCATGAATTACGACCTGCTACTGTTGTATGTATGGTGTGTTTAATTGCTTGAATGTTTTGTTCTGGTTATGAATGCAGGCATCACATGTTCATTCCAACTCATGACTGCACCAAAATCCTTATATTGGTCCTATTATTGTTTTTCTAATACACCTACAACATTCCAACTGTAATTTTACTTGTGGGGTGAATGATAGCCATATCGTTCAAATCGATTGGATGGTTGGGCATTTATGTGCCACTACATTGATCATAGAGGTATAATTTTTCCCATGTTTTTTTAATTCATTAATGAGCCATAGATCTATGATTACTCTGTTGGATCACTGATTGCACTGACAATGTTGTTATTGTTTGAGGAATTAGTGGAATGTTGAGTCACAGGGAACCATTGATTAGTATTCGACACCTCGTTGATGGAAGCCATTATCCTTCCTTTATTCATTGTGTGAGACATATTAGACAACCAGACATCATCCCTAAAAGGAAAAATGTTGTTAATACGTGCAATCATTGTTCAATGGTTTCTAGCTAGGAATCTAGTGCATATGGTTAATGCCTCTTGCAATTGGGAGATTGAATATTTTAGCAAAGTGATATGTCTTGATTAGTTGGTTGTTTGCATTATTTGAATGGTCGCACATTGTTGAATATATGCATAGGTTACTTTTCCTTTTTGGTTTTATGAATCTGAGGCAATTACAACAGAGTTTTCTTGAATCTCAAGCACTAAATCCATTGTATCCTTAATTTCCTTCGAGTGGGCTGCTATTAAATAATCCTCCTCCTGAATTATTGCATTTATATCGTTATCATAACTAGTTTGTACCCTTTCCTTGAGTCTAGAAACACTATTATTTGATGCAGGATCTTCCATAAATCAATGTTTCTTTCTTACAACAACAAATGCCTCAAACTTGCCATCTTCTTTAGAGGTACAGTTTATTTGTTTGTCCATTTTTTATTCTCTAATTACCTTCCGACGTGTCGGGGAAACCTTCTACGCCTTCAATATGTCTTACAATGATATTTAAAATGTATTTTTTTTTAATATAACACGCCAATAATACCTAAAACGTGTATGCTTGACATAAATCTGCAATTTATACTGAAAACATCTATGCTTGAGAATTTATAAATTAATAACACCTAAAACACCTATGCTTGACATAGATCTGCAATAAATTTTCTGCTCAAGTGTATATGTAACCTAAAGTTGTTAATTCTATGCAATGGTTTTTATTAAATGCACTCATCCTTTTGGTTACTTCACGAATAGTTTGATTCAGATGCATTGAAAAATGCCCTGCTATGTATATCATAATCCTTCATTTACCATGGTGTTACCTTTTGCCACATAAGCATTGTAATTTTCGCTGACACTCTCCAAGGTTGATATATTCATAGCAGTATGAATATAGCTGATCTAACATATATAAATGATAAAGAATCATATTGACACTTGGAAAAACTTGTCAACCATAAACGTTTATGGTATTATTGAGGTGTTATATTAAAAAAACATACATTTTAGGTATCATTGTATGACGTATTGAAAAAAATTAAAAGTGACTCCAGGAGATGAACGAGTAACTGGAATGTAAGATTATATTATTGCAAATGAAAGGGATGGACTAGCCACTGGAAGGTAGGATTATATCTATAAGAAAACATGGAAGTAATGCAAAGTAGTTTCTACTGGATCAATTCTTCCTTGGTAATGCACTGACATAATTGGTGCTCTAGTATCCAATACTGATTGTGGTTGGAACCAAATGGAACCTCCTTCTAAGTTCTGGTAGGTTGGTATTCACTGTACAATTTGATCTTACAACCTTCTTCAAACAAGGTGCATGAAAGATTGGATGAATCTCAGAGTGGGTTGGAAGAGCTAGTCTATAGGCAACTTGATCACTGCATTGTATCATTATGATTTGATAGGGCCCATAGAACTTAGGAGCTATCTTATGGGAGAACTTTGTACTTACGAGATGTTTGTTGATAACATTGTAGGAGAAAGGACACTTGATCCCCTTCAAGAAAATAATATTTAGATCTATGTTAATCAACTTGTTGTTTCATTTGATTTTGTGCCATATCCAAGTTTTCCTTGAGGATATGTATGATAGCTTCTCTACTGTGAAGTTTTCTATCTACTATATGAAACTTGGATGTTCTTGGTACATAGGATGCCATAGATGGGGGTTTTTGGCCATAAATTGCTTCATATGATGTCATTTTGGTAGCTCCATCATAAATGGTATTGTACCACCATTTAGCCAAGGGAAACCATTGTGCCCACGGGTGCCACCTTTTAAGGCAAAGCATCTCAAATATGTTTCTAAGAAATTATTGACTACTTTTTTTTGACCATCCGTTTGAGGATGATATGTAGTGTTCATATTTAGTTGTGTACCATGAGGTTTAAACAACTCCTGCCAAAATTTTTTGGTGAATGTGGGGTCTCGATTTGAAACAATGGAAGTTGGCATACTGTGTAGCTTGAAGATATTATCCACGAATGCTTGGGAAATTGAGAAAGGAGTGAAAGGATGAGTGGAGGCGCGAAAATGAGTTGCTTTTAAAAGACAATCTACCATGACCTTACTCACTGTTTTGTTGCTCGCTTTTGGAAGTCCAACAATAAAATTCATTGAAATGTCTGTCCAAATATGCGCTGGGATTAATAAAGGTTGCATTGTGCAATGCACCTAGTAAATTCTTTGTGTTGCTTTGGCAAGCATCCTAGGATGCTACAAAATCTTGGATGTTTGTTTTCATGCCTCCCCTGAAGATTTAATTCTTAGTTTTTTCATAAGTCTTAGGAAAGCCAAAATGTGATGTTGTTGGTGTTGGGTGTAGCTTCACTAAACTTGTTTTAGGGTTGAATCTTTTGCTAAAACAATGGGCCTTTTATATCGTAATGTATAATTTTTAGCAGGTTTGGGATTGATCTGAATCTTTTGGATGAGCCGCCTTAAAGAACTGTTTGCTATTCATTCCTTATTTTCCAGAGGAATTATGAATACATTTCTTAAGCTGAAAAGCTGCAGCTTATTTCTCTGCGAGCTCTTGTACTTGGTCTTTTGTTTGGTTTGGATGGATTTTGCCTTTGTGATTTTGAGTCATGATGAAGACTGATTTCCTTCCTGTTATTCTGCAAACTTCACAAATAGTGATTATAATTTTTTGTGGGATTTTTAAGTATCCTTGCAAACCTACTTCTTTAATTATCCATCAGTTTTTGCCTGTTTTGCAATGTTTTCCTTCTCTCGGGACTTTTTGTTTTTGTTTTGTTTTGTTAGAATCCCCCGAGGCCATCCTGCAAAATTCGATATTTTTGAAACTCTTCCTATTTTCCCCATGTTGAATGGGCATTCAGTACTTGCTTCTTTGTTGGTTGCATCCAAAACTCTTTCTTGTGCAATTATTTTCCCCACCCTTTCAGAAAGAAAGTGGAATGCTTGATTAATGTTATGCAGGTTATGAGATAATAATAGCCTTGTACCTTAAATGCTCGCTGATCGAGTAACCTTTTACTTACACTCGGAGGCAGGAGTTCACTTCACTTAGATTTTTTGCACATCAGCTTGTGGGAAGACATCTATGTGAAAACTAATTAACCAATGTCAGTTTCAATTTTACCTGAATTAAAAGCCTGGAAACATATTTATAGGAACAAGTTTCAATTGCATGTTCTTCCATTTATTTTGATATGTAACTTCCTCTAAACATTTTTTAGTGTAGAGAATGTTGTGTATAAATTATTCTTGAGCCCTTGAATTCATGTTGAACTGAGTATAATTACTGAACATTGCTTCAGGCATCGTTGGTGACAGTGCGCAATAAGAAACAAATTGGTTACTCTTATGAGATCGCCTTGAAGTTTCAAGGTGAGGCTTATTTAATATTTTTATATGATTATGAAATGTATAAGGTTGGTCTATAATCTGAGTCAGATTTTGGTTTGAAACAGGTGAGTGGTTGATTGAGGAGGAAATGAAGCAAATTCAGGGCACTCTAAATGTTCCAGAGGCTTCTTATGGTGATTTGGAAGATATGCAGGTGTGTATATGAAAAGTATTGAAAGTAATAAATTGCTTGAATATTTCTGGCGAGTTACTTTTTTATCATGTTGTCAGTTTCTTTCTATGTTGTTTTGATATTCTAGAGAGTGAGGTATGTGGTTTACCATTTGTTTTGTGGATACCTTTAGAGCATTGTTATAGATGGACCCCCTTTAGGGTATTGCTAGAAACATTAGTCCTGGGTAGATCTGTATCAAAGGGTGCAGATGTAGACTGGTATTGGGTAAAATCAATGTTCTTAGTTCATTGGAAGTAAATACTAAGAAGATCAATGATTGCACTGAAGTGAGGCACACTCTACAACCTTGGTGGAATAGATGTGTTATGTCTGTGGTAATGCTAGCTCTAATGAACTACAATGGAAAACTAGTTGTGGTTTGGCATGTAATGTCAAAAGTAAAAAGCTAGTTGTTTGTTAATTTCCATCATGTTAAAAAGACAAAAACCTAGCATATATTCATCTTAACTCTGATCCATTAACAAGCGAGACATTTATGCCTGTAGACTAACATGTGCCTATCTGATCTCTCTCTCTCTCTCTCTCTCTCTCTGTATGCTTAATGGGTTTGGGTTTAAGATGATCTATGCTAGTGTAGAAATAAACATTGTAAGATATTTTTAGGCCTGTCTAAATACAAGGTGGCATGGTAAAGATGTGCACATGAGCTAAAGAACTAATGAGTTTTTAATGTGTTGGAAAATTTGGATGTCTGTTTTTCCCCAATGTGTGAATTTAGAGTTTGTTAATTTTGAAAATGACCTTATGAGCATGTTCTGAAATTTTTGTCCCTTTTGGGTTTGTCATTTTTATAAGTATTAACCTTAGTTTGTTAGGGAACTCCAAAGTTGTATTAGTACAACCGCAATACAACTTATACAAATTAAACTTTAGTTATACAGATTGACTAAAGCACCTAACAACAAATTGACTAATCCCAAATTAGTCATGAGGATTCTCTATAATTTAACAAGAAAGATCACAACACTTCCTAGCTTGTTTCTTCAGTTTTTTTATAATATATAATTTACAAAATTCAAGAAGAGGAAGAGATAACCAAGGAAGATGATATTTTTTGATTGTTAGTGATTGCCAGTATTTTGTGTGCAAACTGTTAATCTGTCCAATCATGCCAGTGGCTATCGGTGGTTAATCTCTGATCTCTTTAGGGATCAAATAGACATCAATTACATGGTGTGTACAAATGAACACTTGCAGAACTTGATCGACCTACAAACTAAACAAGCAAATGGAATATAGAAGAGCAATGGTAGAATGATACCTCATAAACATTAATTACAATAAACCGACAATTGACCAAAGCATCACCCTTCCTTTGTGTAAGATTCAATGATGCCACATTTCCAACGCTGTTGTAGGAGCAACATCTTAAAACATGGGTAGATGCTTCCACCATCTTTGCCTTTATCCTCTTTTCCACCAGATTGTGGAGGTTCTTCCATGTTCACATTGTCAACATTGTTATACCATCCATGTTTGAATAAAAAATGACCTGATTCAGATGTAATTGTTAATTAGGATTTAGTTGTTTCTTAATGTTAGATGCCCAGCTTGAACCTTAAAAGATGCTTTGGTGAACATAATGCTCACTGCTTTGTTGAACTTGGGCCAAATCCAATACGTCATTATATCTAGAGATTGGGCTAATTCTAGAGAGAGCACAGAGTCATCTACAAAGTGGATTTTAAAACATCTTGTAGGCACCTGATAAGGATCGTTCCTTCGGTTTGCACTTGACTCTAGCTAACCTAGAGCATTAGCTGTGATGAAATGTTTTATTGGACAAAGAAAACCCTTTCTGAAGGACCATTTCTGGCTCGCTGTCATCGTATCTGAAGTAAAATACCATTCTAATCTGTGTAGGACTTTATCAAAATCAATTTTGAGGAGCAGATCTTCTTGATGGATTTCTCCAGCCCACCTGATAGCTTTGAAGCTTCCACAATGTTATATAGAATGAATCTACCCATTAAGTAGCCACGTGTTAATTTATTTGTGGTTAATACTTCTGCAGGAGTCTTGAAAGCCATGTAAAGTAGAATGATTAGCATGGGATCATTAATTGAGTTCCTGTTGGATGAGTTGTGGTTTATAACTTTATATTGAATATGCCTACATTAGTTTTCTTTGCAAGTGGTTCTAGATGAAGAGCTTCCAAGCATACATTTAAAAGGTTTCCCAATGGTGTCTCAGAAACCCTTGTAGAATTTTATAGGGAGACCATCTTTCCTTGGATATTATCATGTTTCAAGGAGGGATAGATTTGGGGTTAAGGCCAAGACGAGGAAATAAGTTCCACATTCCCACCACAAATTCCACTCGACACGGGCAATAGAACAGGGAAGTAAGTTCCACATTCCCACCACAAATTCCACTCGACACGGGCAATAGAACAGGGAAGTAAGTTCCACATTTGCTGAGTAATTTTCCTACACTCCAATGATTTGAGGTGGGAAACACTAAGCTTAACAATGAATTTGTGTTTCCTACACAATGAATTTGATATCATAGCTTGTTACTGAAGTAAGGACCTCTATTGCATGAGTAAAATCACTTGGGAATGAAAAGCCCATTTTGTTTTGCTTTTTGGACCAAGTGTAGTGCATTGGCATGGATCATGTGCTTTTTCCTGCCATCAATGAGAGGAATGAACCTCATATTTATCACCTTCCCAGTTGATCGTATTCAAACCAACTCCTAGAAGCCAACTAATAGCTCCTAGAAGCCAACTGATAGCAGTTGATCAGCTATCCATTGCCACAAACGGTTATCAGCTATCCATAACCACAAATGGCTCCTATCTGGCTCTGAGTTAGGAGAGTATCAGTGGAGCTGAAATCCAAAACACTAGCTGAAAGAGTAGTAATTATATAAGCATACACGTTTTCTGGATCACAAATAGGTCTCTTTCGTGGTCTTAGCAAGGAGAAACGAAAAATACTATTTGAAAGAGAAATAGGAATGTAAACACGCATTTTTTATGGCTTATATTTATTTAGAATGTGGGGTGGGCCATAAGTAAACACCACTAAGTGTCGGCGTTTACCAGATGGATGTTCTTTGTCTACACATATGTTGAGAAACAGTTTTATTTTAAATTGTTGTCATGCTTAAGATCTATTGTGTCAAGCTTCTAGATGGTGTAAATCAATGTTGGTAAATTATCCTCATCTAAATAGCAAATATCCCAGCTGGTACTATTGTTTATTTATATTGTTGTCCAGAAATTCAATGTGTTGTGTTGTATAATTTTGTGTTGTATTATATACATATTTTTTAAAACTAGTTTTAAAGTCTACTAGTCATATATGATATTCAAAAACTTGATTATAAAATTTCCTTGTCTTTTTTTTGTTAGTTGAACGTGTCTTTGGACGCTGACAAGGGAATCCTGGACTCCAAAAGAAGTACAATTATTAAATATCTTACGTCATTCTTGTCTCCAATTCAGAATAGATTGCTCCAGTTTGAAGCAGAGCTGAAAGAAAGATGAATTTATGGTTTTGTTTAGAGTTGTTCAGGGTAATTGGTGCTGGGCTAAGCCTACTGTGGTTTTGTAACGTTGCCTCTTTCTGTCTGGAGATTTTTACTGTGGTTTTGTAACCTTGAACTATAAATCTTTTGATATATTGTAACATTGACTGAGATTGGACTGTAGAACACGTACAAATTCCAGTTTGCCTCTCAGAGAGTGTCCTCCACTGCTCATTCAAACTGGGCCCAAACTTTTGTTGGTTATAATAACTTGCATGCAAAATTCATAGATCATTACACGTCAAACCGACTTTATGCCTTGACTGACATTGCATTCAACATTGTGCACAAGTATGATTTACATGTATCAATCAAAACTATGATTGTATCTATATTTGATAATGCAAGTTGAATACAACATACAATACATAGGAGTGTTATGGCTATGAAGTTCAATATGAAATAATCTATTGATTGCTACTATTACTATTATATAAGGGGTGCTCTTCCAATGGCCATTTATTAGCTATGTGAAGAAGGCTTTGTGGAATTTTTATTTACTATAAGATTATGTATAGCTGAGTTACGGACAACTAAGTAGAATTTGGTAGGAAGTTTGGAGTATGTGTAATTCATAATGATATTTTCTTCTCTTCATTGATGACTTTTCAATGTGTGAGTTTTGACCTAAGCCATTGCATTATCAATGTGTCAAGGCTCAAAACTCGACCTTTATGTCAACTACTTCTTATGATTGTTCCTAGGAACATGAATCCTAATTTTTGTAGGTTTAAAATTTATCACAAGTTTTCTCTATTGTGGTCGAATTTGTGGAGGTTATCTCAAAATTTATTTAAGGTACCATGGATCTAAATTTCTTATGAACTTTCAACACTATAACAAACTTTGGTGCAAATTTTTGATCAATTCTCACTTGGTTAGGGTTATAGATGTTAATGAAAATTTTGTGTGCATGCATGAGAGTTGGGTGCAAATGCTCAATGTTGTGTAGCATTAGTGTGATAAATATGGGATAATGCAAAGCATAGTTTTGAAGATTAGTCTAAGTTGACTCGTACCTAATCAACTCAGTGAAGTTGATTGTTGGTTGAACGGTTAATTGTTGGTTCAATGGACATAAGATCTTGCAGGCCCAAATACCAAAGGGAAAAATGGAGCCCATCATGGGGTTCTCTTTGTAATTCTCCACCACTGCTACCTTCCATGCTTCCTCAAACTCCTCTCCAACCTCAATATCAGTGCTAGTAGTAGCATTAGAAACAACATTACACTTAGTAGAACTAGAACGTGTTTTCCAAACTGCACGAGAACTACTTCCCTAACGAGTCACCATGTGCCATGCTTGTCTCGATGGTTCGCTTCCTTCCACTCCTGGTTCAACTACCATATCTTCATTGGAACCAACACCCCAAACTCCACTAGACAACGATTCTCCATTTTGTACTAGTGATTC